>CM070790.1:38216013-38227743 GCA_036346955.1 Dipus sagitta | reverse complement strand
CTGTCCAGGAGGTGTGGAAGCGCTCCCTGGCGTGCACCGACGTCTGTAACCTCCTCTCTTCTCTCCCCTTGCTGACCCCACCACCGAAGCCGATATCTCCCCACACCCCCGACAGCCTTGCAGGAATCAGACCAGGTGGGGTCCAACGAGCTCCAGGTTACAGTGTGAACCCTGCGAGGAAGCCTGATTTTCTCAGCCCGCAGCGGGAAGCGAAGGCCACTGACATGGACCAGTCATGGAACCCTCCGGTGCGAGACGGAAAGGACGCCTGAGAACTGTGTAATGTGCAAGGCCTGGCCCATCGCCCTCGTCTGCCAAGGCTCAGCCGCATCGTGTGTGAGGGCCCTGCTCCCTGGGGAGGCTTCACGCCACAAACCGAAGAGTGTCCGCAGTGCCCCCAAGGCCGACCCCTCCCCAGCCGTTGGCCCGTCGCTCGAGGTTCTGTGCAAAGGACTTAAGGGGCAGTCAGGTAGAGGGCCACCACTTTGCCAATGGTGCGGTCGTTCCAAACGCACTGGGGACAACAGGTGGCAGGCAGGGGACGGTGAGAGGTGGTCCAAGGCGGCAGGAAGCGGTGGGCGTAGTGGGTCAGTGAATCTGGCCATCGATGACTCTGGTCCACTGGCGAGCAATCTGAATTAGAGCTCCTGAGAAAAGTGCCCCTATGGCCCCGCGCACAAAGTCCTTAATGGGCTCGAGAAGAGAAGACAGAAGAAAATGTGGGCACGGGCGGTAGAGGACCAATGGATTTCCCATACCCAAAAGGAAAGCACCAGAGGTGGCCAGATAGGATGGATGGACATGACGAGTGAACGCGACCTTTGAGGTACGAGATACTTTGTCCCTTAATCTTATATGAGAATGGGCATTGTCTTTCTCGAAGTTCCAAAGCAGGGGTATGAAACTTGGGGGCCTGTGTCCTCTGGAATCAACCCAGATTTTCATTTTTGGGAGATGCCAAGTCCTGGAAAATGGAAACATCGAGGACCTCACAAGGAGATATAGGTAGCTCCACAGTGTTTGTCTGGGAACAGGGCCGCTTTTCGAGTGGAACTAGCCGTCAGGGAAATGACATGGAATACTAATAGCGTTGCCATTTGCGTCCAGCTTGCCTGAAAGGTGCAGGCAGGGATTCCCTCCTGCCACTTGCGGCCCAGTACTGAGACAGCGTTGGAGACAGGGCTTCAACGAAGTAACCCCGCCAGACCTGCAAACTATACAACACTGCCATTGGTTCAAGCTGTCCTGGAAGGTCTCAGGGATATCTCCTCTCACTATCAGAACAGTACTCAATAATCAGCTGTAATACACACCACACTCCAAGGAGACCCAGACATGGTTGGTGGATGTTGGGTTTTCCCCCTCCCATCCTTCTTGCCTTCCGGTCGTTTAGTGTCTCCTGTGATCTCCTCTCGCCTTATCAATTGTTATTTATTTATTCATTCATTCATTCATGCATTCATGCATGCATTTATTCATTTAATTTTATTTAAGGTAAGTTAGTCTCTAGCCCAGGGGGAAACCTGGAATTCTATATGTAGACTCATGGTGGCCTGTGAGCTCACCGCTGTCCCTCCTACCTCTCTTCCAAGTGCCTGGTTCATGGGGTGAGACACCAGGCCTGCTTCTCATGTTGTCTGTCTCCTATCATTTTCTTTCCACCTTCTTTCTTGTTTCTTTTGTCATTCCTCCGCTCTTTTCTTGGTTGTCCCTAAACGGCTATTGCGTCCAGGGAGCCGTCAGGTTGATGCCTCACACTCCTGCAGAGTAGCTGAAAGTTCTGATATTCACTCACCAAAGAGAGGCTTGCGACTGGCCTGTCTGATCCTGCATTTTCCTTAGGCTCACATTTGTTCATAAATGACACCGGCTGTGTCCCCTTGGTGTTCCGTCGGTTTGTGATTTTGGTTTGGGTGGGGACCTGTCCTCCCTCGGGGCAGCCAGCCTTCCTTCCTGTTCCACCAGCAAGACCTCATCATCACTGGTGCCCATCCTGCCTGCCTGAGAGGCGTCCCACCCAGCTGTGCAATGAAAGTGTATGCCCTCCCTGAGATGCTGTGAACGTCCCAGCACTCTCCATCCTATTTCAGAACGACCGGGTCCAAGCCCCTGGGCCCGGGCCCCGGCCCAGGGCAGGGCACTCGATGCTCTCATGAACTCCTGATGCCCGTTTCTGGACAGAAAACCGAGAGCTTCTGTCTGTCGGCGTGCTGCAACCGAGCCGGGGGGCCCCTACGGTAGTACTGGGGAGTGGGAGAGCTGGAGGAGGGTGGTTTACGCCACCATCCCTCCGCCGCCGACCCACTTCCCAGGCAAGGAGGGTGCCCCGCAGCGAGGCCGCTCTGCTTGGGCCCTACCCTACGCCAGGCTTGTTGTAGTCAAACACCCTGGCGGCGCTGTCGTTTTCCCTTAGCGTAGCCGCAGTCACACCTTGGCTTTACTAGGCAACTGAGGGGTCCCAGAGTTGGTGGATGGCAGCTCGGGCCCGCTGCTAGTTCCCGTGTCCCGCGTCGTCGTGTTGGTTTGGAGGAGCGTTGCGGTTCTCTGTGGGCTGCCAGAGCCGGTTGGACGTGGAGGGAGAGAAGTGTGAAAGGTGCAAAGTTTGTGAAGGTCCATCGAGTAAGTCGTGTGAGTCCTGAGACAAGTGTCCCCGGGGCGGGGGTGTGGGCATGTAGCTGAGGCCCACGAGGGAGGGCGAGGATTGGCTGCAGGTGGGGGTGCTGTTGTCAGGCCGCTTGGCCTGAGGAGGGCCTGGGGAGGGGGCAGGGGGGAGAGCTGGGTGCGGTTGTGGTGGCGGCGCGGAGAGGGCGCCGCGTGGCGGCGTGGTGTCGGGCAGCGGCGGGGGGCGGTGGGTTGGGTTCTGAGCGCAGGAGGGTGGCTGGCGTGAGGTTGCGTTGTGCGTGGCGTGCGGTGCCGAAGCTGTGATGTGTTAGCGGAGAAGTGCGGCTTGGGCGAGGCGTGTGCTGGCGCCGGGCGGTGTGCGGCCGGGCTGTTGGGGCGGTTGTGCTGGAGGGCGGTCGGTGGAGCAGGAGGGGGTGTCTGGCAGTGACGGTCAGGCGGCGGCGTTTGGAATAGAGCCAGAGCGGCGCGCTGTCGCCGGTTGTGGTTGGCGCATGCGGTAGAATTATTGCTGAAGAGGCGGAGGCAGAGAGATCAGGCGTTCGAGGGCCCAGCTGGGCTACACATTTTCTTCCCGCCGCTTTTGCGCAACCGCGACCACCACACACACCTCCAAACCACAAACACACACAAAAGGACACCCACCCCTCCCTCCCGCCTCTCCTCTTTTGCATACCTTCAACACACCTTCGCTTGCCCACACGCTCATACATGTCTCACCTAGCCCATTCCTTTGCTCCAACTCCTACACACCCACACCGCACCCGCACCCCAGCACACCGCACACGACACGCACACGCACGGCAGCCTTACTTCTCACATCTCACACTTCTGCACCAACCCTTTGCCCCCACCATTCCTCCTGCTTTCAACAACAACCACCACAAAACACATTGTGCTTCGCAGCGCCACGTTCAGGGAGACAGAGCATGGGAATGTCAAGCAAGCGATGCAACGTCCTCTTAGCCCGGCCACTCCTGCCTCCGTGCGCCCCAAGCTCCGTCGTGCACATCGTTTCAAGCGAGTCCCACACTTGGTCTTCGTTAACCCATGCCAGCCCACTAGTCTTCCTGCAAAACATTCATTTCTGCCGTTCCCTCATTCAACTGTCATATTCAGCTTCAATCCACAACGCAAGAAACATTGCAGGGGTGACACTTGCGCGCGCCGACAACACCACCAGGGCTCCGCTGCCCTGTGTGTGCACCCCACGAGTCGCGTCTCCCCTTCAGGCTCACCTGCTCTGTTCTTTGACATGCAGTTGCAACTCGAGCTGTAGTGGTGCGTTGGGGGGCTCCAAGGAGACTCTGCCCAACCCAGAGGGCTCTGCAACCATCCTCCATCCAAGCCGCACCCCGCACCCCGGCCTAGGGGCCGCAGGAGTTGGTCTCTTCTTCTCGTGCCCTCATCCCGTTTGCCTCCTTAGCACCAAAGCGTCTTTCTTCTTAGAATGCAAACCTGCCATTTTCCTCTTCAGGGACCACTCCTGCCTTCCTCTTCCTCTCCAGGTTGCCTTCCTCCTCCGTCCTTCTCTATATCCCCCTGTCTCTTCCTCCTCCTCCTTCCCTCCTCTCCTCCTCCGACTGTGGGTCCTTTCACCCCCTTCATCTAACACCATCCCTTAGCTATCCCTCTGCCAATCAGGCTGGGCAACATTTGCCGCTACCTCACACTACCAGTCTCCGGCCCTCCCAACATTAGACCATCTTCACTGGCTCTTTGGCAGGCTCTGGCCTTCCCTCGCGGAGAAAGAGGAACAGGGAGGAGCAGGAGTGTCGTTGTCTCTGTAGCTGTCGCTGGCCCTGTCGCTGTCCCTGTCCCTGTTCGTGTCGCTGTCGCGGCGCTGTCCAGGCGTGTGGAAGCGCGTCCCTGGGTGCACCGACGGTCTGTATAACCGCCTCTCTTCTCTCCTTGCTGACACACCACCGAGCGATATCTCCCCACACCAGACAGTCTTGGCGGAAAACAGCACGGTGGGGTCAACCCGAGCTCAGGTCAGTGGTGAAACCCTGCGAGGAAAGCTGATTTCTCGGCCCGCAGCGGAAGCGGAAGGCCCTGGACATGGTCTGTCATGGAAAACCCCCGGTGCGGAGGACGGACAAATGGAGCGGGAGGAACTTGTATGTGCAGGGCCTGGCACATCGCCCGGTTCTGCAAGGGCTCAGCCGCATCGTGTGTGAGGGCCTGGCTCTGGGGAGGCTTCCCGCTCATAACCGAAGAGTTGTCCGACAGTGCCCCCAAGCCGAACTCCCCAGTCCCGCCCGTCGCCTGAGGGTTCTGTGCAAAGGGACTTAAGGGGGCAGACAGGTGAGGGCCTCCTCTTGCCAATGGGAGGCGGTCGTTCCAACGAACTGGGGACACAGGTGGCAGGCCAGGGGCGGGGGTGGGTGAGGTGGTCACGGCGGCAGGAGCGGTGGGCGGGAGTGGGTCAGGGAATCTGGCCATCGGATGATCTGGTCCCACTGGCGAAGCAATCTGAATTAGAGCTCGGAGACAAGTGCCCTATGGCCTGCGCACAAGTCCTACGGGTCTCGAGAGAAGGAGACAGGAGAAATGTGGCCGGGCAGGTAGAGGACAATGGGTTTTCAAGCAAAGGAAAGGCCCAGAGGTGGCCAGAGGATGGATGGGACGTCGGATGAAACACTTGAGGTACGAGATACGTGTGTCCTTATTATAGAGAAGGGGCCTTGTTTCTCGAAGTTCCAAAGCAGGGGATGAAACTTGGCCTGTGTCTCTGGAATCAAACCAGGAATTCATTTTGGGGCGGATGCCACGTCCTGGCAAATGGAAACGTCGAGGACTCACAAGGGAGATTAGGTAGGTTGCTCCACAGGTGTTGTCCTGGGGAAGGGCGCTTTTCGAGGTGGATGCCGTCAGGGAAAGACCTGGGAAACTACTGCGTTGCCATTTGCGTCCGCTGGCTGAAAGGTGCAGGCAGGCATTCTCCCTGCCACTTGCGGCCCAGTACTGAGGCCAGCGTTGTGAGACAGGGCCTTCACGACGTAAACCCCGCCAGACTGCAAACTACTACCCTGCCATTTGGTTTCAAGCTGTACTGGAAGGTCCAGGGATTCTTCTCACTAGCTGTCAGTACTCAGATACAGCTGTAATACACACCACCTCACAGGCGACCCAGACATGGTTGGTTGGTTGGGTTGGTTTTCCCCCCTCCCATCTTCTTGCCTTCCTGTCGTTTCAGTGTCTTCTGTGATCTCCTCTCTGCCTTATTCATTTGTTATTTATTTATTCATTCATTCATTCATGCATGCATGCATGCATTTATTCATTTATTTATTTAAGGTAAGGTTAGTCTCTAGCCCAGGGGGAAGACCTGGAATTCAATATGTAGTCTCAGGGTGGCCTTGAGCTCACCGCTGTCCTCCTACCTCTGCCTTCCAAGTGCCTGGGTTCATGGGGTGAGACACCAGGCCTGCTTCTCATGTTGTCTGTCTTCCTTTCATTTTCTTTCCCTTCTTTTCTTGTTTCTTTTGTCATTCCTCCGCTCTTTCTTTGGGGTTGTCCTAATCGGCTATTGGCGTCCTGGGAGCCGTCAGGTTGATGCCTCACCCTGCAGAGTAGCTGAAAGTTCTGATATTCACTCACCAAAGAGAGGCCTTGCGACTGGCATGTCTGATCCTGCATTCCTTAGGCCGCCACAGTTTGGTTCTATAAGACACCGGCTGTGTCCCCTTGGTGTTCCGTCGGTTGTGATTTGGTTTGGGTGGGGACCTGTCCTCCTCGGGCAGCCAGCCTTCCTTCCCTGTTCCACCAGCAAGACCTCATCATCAACTGGGGCCATCCTGCCTGCTGAGAGGGGCGTCCCCCACCAGCTGTGCAATGAAAGTGTTTGCCCTCCTGAGATGCTGTGGAATGTCCAGCTCTCCATCCTTACAGGACGACGGGGTCCAAGCCCGGGCCCGGGCCCGGGCCCGGGCAGGTCATGGGCACCTCGGTGTATCATGGAAATCCTGATTTGCCGTTGCTGGTCAGAAAAACGGTGCTTACTGGTCTGTCGGCGTGCTGCCACCGAGCCGGTGGGCCCCATACGGTAGTACGGGGAGTGGAGAGCTGGAGGAGGGCTGGTGTTTACCACCCCCCCTCCCGCCCCCGACCCACTTCACAGGCAAGAGGGGGCCCCGCAGCGAGCACGCACTGCTTGGCCTACCCTACGCCCAGGCTTGTTGTGTCAACACCTGGCGGCTGTCTTTCCCATGGTAAGCTGTCACACCCTGGCATTACTGGGGCAACGGGGGTCCCAGTGTTGGTGGATGGCAGCTCGGGCCCCTGGCTAGTTCACGTGTCCGCGTCGTACGTGTTGGTTAGGAGGAGCGTTGCGGTCTGTGGGCTCGCCCAGAGCCGGTGGAATGTGGAGGAAGGAGAGAGTGAAAGGTGCAAAGTTTGTGAAGCGCCACTCCGAGTAGTCGTGTGAGTCCTGAGACAAGTGTCCCGGGCCTGGGGGTGTGGGCATGTAGCTGAGGGCCCACGAGGGAGGGCGAGGAGGCTGCAGGTGGGGGTGCGTGTCCAGGCCTGGGCCTGGCAGGAGGGCCGGGGAGGGAGGCAGGCGGGGAGAGAGGAGTGCGGTTGTGGTGGCGGCGCGAGAGGGCGCGCGTGCGGCGTGGTGTCGGGCAGCGGCGGGGGGCGGTGTGTTGGGTGCTGAGCGCAGGAGGTGGCTGGCGTGAGTGCGTGTGCGTGCGTGCGTGCCGAAGCTGTGAGTGTGTAGCGGAGAGTGAGGCGGGCGAGGCGTTGCTGGCGCGGGGCGGTCGGGCGGCCGGGCTGTGGGGGCGGTTGTGCTGGAGGCGGTCGGTGGAGCAGGAGGGGCTTAAAATGTTGTCGGCGTGACGTCAGGCGCGGCGTCTTGGAATAGAGGCAGAGCGGCAGCGGCTGTCGCCGGTTGTGGTGGCGCATGCCGGTAGGATATTGCTGAAGAGGCGGAGGCTAGGAGGATCAGGAGTTCGAGGCCAGCCTGGGCTACACATTTTCTTCCCGCCGCTTTTGCGCAACCGCGACACCACACACCCTTTCAAACCCACAACAGACCACAAACACGGACACCCACACCTCCCCTCCCGCCTCTCCTCTTTTGCATTCCCTTCAACACACCTTCGCTTGCCCACACGCTCATACATGCTCACCTAAGCCCCATCCTTTGCTCACCAACACCTACACACCCACACCCACACCCACACGCACACGCACACGCACGGCAGCCTCTACTCTCACACTCACCACCCTGCACCAACCCTTTCGCCTCACATTCCTCCTGCCTTTCAACAACAACCACCAAAACCACACTTGTGCTCAGCCCACGTTCAGGGAGACAGGACTGGGAATGTCAAGCAGCCCGATGTCCACACGTTCCTCTTAGCGCTGGCCACCTCCTGCTTCAGTGCCGCCACGCTCGTCTTCACCATCGTTTCAAGCGCAGTCCACACTTGTCTTCGTACATGCCCAGCCACCTAGTCTTCTGCAAAACATCAATTCCTTCCGTTCCCTCATTCAACTTTCAATTCAGCTTCATCCAACGCAAAGAAAACATTGCCAGGGGTGGTACACGCAAGCGCGCCGACAACACACCAGGAGCTCCGCTCGCCATGTGTGTGCACCCCACGGTCCTGTCCTCCACTCAGGCCTCTCCTGCCTCCTGTTCTTTGACATGCACGTGACACTCGAGCGGTGTGTGCGCTGGGGGGCTCAAGGAGACATCCTGCCCAACACAGAGAGGCTCTGCAAACCATCCTCCATTCCAGCCCGCACCCCGCACCCCGCCTAGGCCCCAGGAGTTTGTCCTCTTCTCTCGTGCCCCTCATTCCCGTTTGCCTCTTAGCACCAAAGCGTCCTTTCTTCCTTAGATGAAACCTGCCATTTTCCTCTTCAGGACCCTCCTGCCTTCCTCTTCCTCCTCAGGTCTTCCTTCCTCCTCCTCCTTCTCTATATCCTCCCTGTCTTCTTCTCTCCTCCTCCTCCTCCTCCTCCTTCTCCTCCTTCCTCTCCTCCGACTGTGGTCTTTCACCCCCTTCCTCCTACCTCCATCCCTAGTTCCCTCTGCCAATAGGCTTTGGCAACATTTGCCGTACTCACCATACCAGTCTCCGAGGCCCTCCAAACATGCCCATCGGCACCTGGCTCTTTGGCAGGCTTGCCTTCCCTCGCGAGACAGAGACAGGGCAGGAGCCCAGGGAGCTGTCGTTGTATCTGTTGCTGTCGTGGCCCTGTGCTGTCCCTGTCCCTGTCGCTGTCGCTGTCGCTGTCGCTGTCAGTGAGGTGTGGAAGGGTCCCTGGGTGCACCGACGGTCTGTAACCTCCTCTCTTCTCTCCCTTGCTGACACCACCACCGAGCCGATATCTCCCACCCCCGGACTGTCCTTTTTGGCAGGAATCAGACAGGTGGTGGGGTTAAAACGAGCTCAGGTCAGGGTGAACCCCTGGAGGAAGCCTGGATTTTCAGGCCCGCCAGCGGGAAGCGGAAGGCACTGGACCGTGGTCCTGTCATGGAACCCCCGGGTTGCGAGGACGGGATGGACGGGAGAAACTGTGTATGGGCAGGGCCTGGCCATCGCCCGCGGTCTGCCCAGGGGTCAGGCCGCATCGTGTGTGAGGGCCCTGGCCTCCCTGGGGAGCTTCACGCATAACCGAAGAGTGTACGCAGTGCCCCCAAGGCCGAACCTCCCAGCCGCCCGTCGCCTCGAGGGTTCTGTGCAAAGGGACTTCGGGGCAGACAGGTGAGGGGCACTCTTGCCAAATGGGGCGGTCGTTCCAACGAACTGGCGGACAAGGTGGCAGGCAGGGGACGGGGGGTGAGGTGGTCCAAGGCGGGCAGGAGCGGTGGGCGGACGTGGGTTTCAGGGGAATCTGGCCATCGATGACTCTGTCCCACTGGCGAGCAATTCTGAATTAGAGCTCGGGGAAAAGGTGCCCTTATGGCCTGCGCACAAGTCTTAAGGGCTCGAGAGAGAAGAAGGAAGGAGAATGTTGGGCACGGTCAGGTAGAGGACAATGGGATTTCCCATAGCCCAAAGGGAAAGGCACCAGAGGTGGCCAGATGCCATGGATCGACGGACGGATGAACACTTGAGGTACGCGAGATACAGTTGTTGTCCTTACTTATATGAGAATGGGGGCATTGTCTTCTCGAAGTTCCAAAGCAGGCGGTGAAACTTGGCCTGTGGCCTCTGGAATCAACCCAGGAATTTCATTTTGGGGAGGATGCCAAGTCCTGGCAAATGGAAACGTCGAGGGGACTCCAAGGCGATTGGTAGGTTAGCTCACAGGTTGTTGTCTGGGACAGGGCCGCTTTTCGAGGTGGACTGCCGTTCAGGGAAATGACCTGGAAAACTATGCGTTCCATTGGCGTCCAGTGCCTGAAAAGGTGCTGGCAAGGCATTCTCCTGCCACTTGCGGCCCAGTACTGAGGACACGCGGATTGTGAGACAGGGCTTCACGAAGTAACCCGCCAGACCTGCAAACTACTACCCTGCCATTTGGTTCAAAGCTGTCCTGGAAGGTCAGGATTCTCCTCTCACTAGCTGATCATACTCAGATAACAGCTGTAATACACACCACACTCCAGGAGACCCAGACATGGTTGGTTGGTTGGTTGGTTTTCCCCCTCCATCCTTCTTGCCTTCCTGTCGTTCAGTGTCTTCCTGTGATCTCCTCTCTGCCTTATTATTTGTTATTTATTTTTTCATTTCATTCATTCATGCATGCATGACATGCATTTTTTCATTTATTTATTTAATTTAAGGTTAGTCTCTAGCCAGGGGGAAGACCTGGATTCATATGTAGGGTTCTTTTTTCAAAGGGTGGCCTTGAGCTCACCGCTTGTCCTCCTACCTCTGCCTTCCAAGTGCTGGGTTTTTATGGGGTGAGGACACCAGGCCGGTTCTCATGTTGTCTGTCTTCCTTTCATTTTCTTTCCCTTCTTTTCTTGGTTTCATTTTTCATTCCTCCGCTCTTTCTTTGGGTTGTCCCCTATCGGCTATTGTTCTTAGCGTCCTGGGAGCCGTCCAGGTTGATGCCTCACCCTGCAGAGTAGCTGAAAGTTTTGTTATTCACTCACCAAAGAGAGGCCTTGCGACTGGCATGTCTGAATGCTGCATTCCTTAGGCCGCCAGTTTGGTTCTATATAGGACTCGGCTGTGTCCCCTTGGTTGTTCCGTGGTTTGTGATTTGGTTTGGGTGGGGACCTGTCCTCCCTCGGGCAGCAGCCTCCTTCCCTGTTCACCTGCAAGACATCATCATCAAATGGGCCCTCTGCCTGCTGAGAGGGGGCGTCCCCACCAGCTGTGCAATGAAAGTGTTTGCCCTCCCCGATGCTGTGGAATGTTCCAGCTCTCCATCCTTACAGGACGACGGGTGGTCCAGCCCGGGCCGGGCCGGGCCCAGGTCTAGGGCACTCGGTGTCTCATGATTTCCTGAAGCGTTTCTGGACAGAAAACGCGAGCTTTCTGTCTGTCGGGTGCTGCCACCGAGCAGGTGGGCCCCTTCGGTACGTAGGGGGGTGAGAGGTGGAGGCTGGAGGAGGGCTGGTGTTTACCACCCCCCTCCCGCCCGACCCACTTCCACAGGCAAAGGGGGGACCCCGCAGCGAGCACGCACTGCTTGGCCTACCCTACGCCAGGGCTTGTTGTGTCACACCCTGGCGGGGCTGTCTTTCCCATAGCCAGTACGCAGTCACTCCCTGGCATTACTGGGGCAGGGGGGTACCAGTGTTGGTGGATGGAGCTCGGGCCCCTGGCTCGTTCCCGTGGTCCCGCGTCGTAGTGTTGGTTAGAGGGAGCGTGCGGTCGGTGGGCTACGCACAGAGCCGGTGGAGTGGAGGAGAGAAGTGTGAAAGGTGCATAGTTTGTGAAGCGTCCACTCCGAGTAGTCGTGTGAGTCCTGTGACAAGTGTCCGGGCCTGGGGGTGTGTGCATGTAGCTTGAGGGCCCACGATCGGGAGGGCGAGGAGCTGCAGGTGGGGGTGCGTGTCCAGGCCTGGGCCTGGCAGGAGGGCCCCGGGGCAGTGGAGGGGGCGGGGAGGGAGAGAGAGGAGTGCGGTTGTGGTGGCTGGCCGCGTGAGGGCGCGCGTTGCGGGGTGTGTCGGGCTGCGGCGGGGGGCGGTGTGTGGGT
>CM070790.1:37948208-38215913 GCA_036346955.1 Dipus sagitta | reverse complement strand
AGAGTGACACTTTGTACATCTGGCTTTATGTGGGTACAGGGAAACCAAACCTGGGTCATTAGCCTTTGTAGGCAATTGCTTTAACCACGAAGCCATCACTCCATCCCCATTTCTGCAATTTTTAACATTTGCCTTTATGTTGTGTGGTCAATAAATTTAGGCTGCTCTTTTAGAGCTATAATTTAGCATGCATAAAATTAATAAGTTATAGCTGGTGACCTTTTGTTGGAATAGCTCTTACTAGTAACAATTCATTATTCTTTCAAGCTGAATGGTAGGTAAATAAAAACCATTTCATTTTTGGAACTACAGCTATTCCTGTGAGACAAGAATCACCATTTTAGAAATAAACCTGACATTAGATGATTACATAATTCATTAAGACAATTAGTTATCAACAGTTCTTCCAAGATTCATCAAGTGGTGATTAATATTACATTTTTCTGAAATAAAGTTAGTATTTATCAGCAACTTGTGGTGTGTATCAGTCACAGCAAATAGTTAACAGAGATAATATGCATTCATGGTCATTTCTAGTTTTCTGCCATACCTTTGTGGAATGTGAACTAATGCACCAAAATGAACTAGATAAAACATGTTGGAAAGCAAAAATGTTCTAAGAACTCTAAGATGAAACTCTGGAAGAGAAACTTCCCTGTGGTTAAAACAGACAGACATACTCTTTGAGGCTTTAACCCTGTCTTTAAAAGCAAGTACTGTAATGTATTTAATTAGATTTTAAAATTAATATACCAAGCGATGGATTTTATTTTAGCATTTTCATATATACATACTTGTCTTGATTCTCCTCCCCTATTCATCTTACCTGTCCTTATTTATCCCCCTTCTGCTGATTACCTTCCTCCTTCCATGCAACTCCCTTCTGCTTTCATGTCTTATATATTGTATTGCCCCTCATCTGCTCCCCCCACACATTAAAATCTCTTCTCCCCTTCTCATGGTCCTTTTTTAAGTTTCATGGGGAGTTCTTAAAGTTCAATGGTTGGTTTATATGTTTACTACAAATTATTTGGAAGGAAAGAAAAGATTGTGTTTTCTAAGAGTGTACCATTGAAAAGGAAACAAGAACTAACCTTATGCTTTTTCATGCTGAGGAGTTTCCCAAAGGTAAGTGTCTTCATAGAGAGACACTTTATGTTTATGGGAATGTGAAAAAACAAAAAAGGAACACCTAAAAGATAATAGCACCAGCAGCTAACTTAAATGCTTACTGGCCAAAATGTATGTCTCACCTTACTTCTCATGGCACACATATCAGGCAGGTATGAATAGCTCTTTTGTTTCTCTCTCTATTTTATACAAGAACAATGATGCAGAATCTAGCCTTAAAGTTTTATAAAAGGTATAAAGATAGTAAATGGTACTGATTCATCCTTAGTCTACCTTCTCACCATGCAGTAATCACCATGACACAAGGCTGCTCAAGGTAGCTGTTCTGGAAGTTGAGATAATTTTAAAAGGACAGGGTCAAATCTCAACCACAAAATAGATCATTTTCTGTAGAAATTCTATTCAGGAAAAAAGAGGAAAGTAATTTTTTGCCCTTTATGTATAATTTTCACTGTTAAATTGTTGCTTTTTTCATAGTCAAGAATTATTTATTCATACTCAGATCTTCCAGACAGAAAGTAAATACAATATGGCTAAATCAGCACAAGAAAAAAACATATTTTAAGTTTATTCTCAATTCAGCTTCTATTCTCCTCAAGCATGAGTATCTATGACTTTGAACTAGAAATGACAAGAAAACAATGAAGAGGCGAGTCATCTCTAGAAGGAATCTACATACAGGTAGAAATGAGAACAAGAAAGATGTTTGAGGGCTGGAGAGATGGCTTGGTGGTTAAGGCACTTGCCTGAAAAGCCTAAGGACCCATGTTCTACTCTCCAGATCCCATGTTAACCAGATGCACAAAGGTGAAGCAAGTGCAAAGTTGCACATACCCACTAGGTGGCACCAGCATCTAGCATTCGATTGCAGTGGCTGAGGCCCTAGTGTGCCAATTCTATATCTTCTCTCTCTCTCTCTCTCTCATAAAGTAAATAAATAAAATAAAATAGAGAAGAAAGATGTTTGTTGTATAAAAGTAATCTCCACAGGGTTGTTAGCCTACTTTGTGAGATACATTAAGACTTAACCATATGTCAACTCTTCCAGTCAAGATGGCATCCACCTAACCATGCCTCACCTCTTGGGGAAGGAAGGGCTTAGGGTTCATTGGGAATTTTAGGGGTTTGCAGATTCTAGTAGACCTCCAGTGGGAGGGCACAGAGAAACAAAGTAGGGAATCCACTGATTCCCATGCTCTCAGAGAGCCCACCAGTCCTCCAATCCCCTCATGCAGCCATCCTAGCCGCAGATTACTCCTGCACTAACTACAGGCTAAGTGGACCCAGACCAGAAGGCTATTGTAGCTCCACATGTGAATACTGTCCCACTCTGTCCCACTCACAGCCACTCCATGCTTGGGCCCAGGCCAGCAGGCTAGCATCTCCCCCTAACCCCAAGGCATTCCTATCACCTCAGAGCTCTACATACAAATGCCACTGCTGCCCCCACCCCTGTGCGTGGACCAGGACCAGCAGGCTATCTTTCTCCCAGGGGCCCTCCACACATGAATGCTGTCCCAATCACTTCTGCCCCCCACCCCTGTGTGTGGACCCAGGCAAGCAGTCTACCATTTTCCCCAGGGGACCCCCATGAGTAAACACCATCCCACTCACTGCTGTCCTCCACCCCTGTGCACTGACCCAGGCCAGCAGGCTAGTATTCCCATAGGGGACCACCATGCTTGTGATATCTGCATATCCCAACCCTGCCTTGTCACAGGACCCAGCAGTCCTATCCACCCCCTGGTACACTGTCCCAAAGGGGCTGCTGTCCCATCCCCTCGCCCCTCAGCATCTCGGAACCACCACACATCCATCCTTCCCCCTCCACAGTCCAGCCCCAACACCAGTCTGCTTTGTCCCATGCCCTCCACTCCCCTATCCCCTTGGGCCACCTGACCGGGCAGCCCTATATCCCAAACCACAGAACAACAAGCCCCTTCATCAGGTCCCCAGGAGCCCACCAGAGCCTCATGGGCTCCTTCCCTCTGAGCGGGCAGACACCATTGCCTTCAGAAGCCTAGTGTAAGCAAACATAAAAGGCAGTAATCACTGAAGACATTTCAAGGGTAGACTATAGCATCCTCCTAAATTAAATAAGATTCCTACACTGTGATGGGCAGAACACAGCACAAAAGGAATAGTATGAAAAATCAAATGTGAATAAATCCAACAAGACTGTCCAGTCCCACAATGGATGTGTTGAATCAAAACATAGAAGAGACAATAGGATCAGAACCCCAAAATGAAGATACAAGCTATGCAACCCTGACCAAGCAAATATCCAAACTTGCAGAACATCAACAAAGGGCCAACAATTGTATGAATGCTGTCCTTGCTAGATTAGACCAAACAGAAAACAACCAGGAAGGGTTCCAAAGACAGGTGATCTGAAGGAGAGGGAAAAAAAGAGGACCTCAATAACCAGCTGGCTAAGCTCAATAAAGACATAAAGAAATGCAAGGATGAATTCCAAGAAGCATTAAGAAAATCAGGCTGGGGGCTGGAGGAATGGTTTAGCAGTTAAGGTGTTTGCCTGCAAACCAAAGGACCCAGGTTTGATACCCCAGGACCCACATTAGCTGGGTGTACAGAGGGGCTCACACATCTGGAGTTCTTTTGCAGTGGCTCGAGGCCCTGGTGTGCCAGGCTCCCCTGGCAGGTAGTGCTGAGGAAGGACCAGGCCTGCTGGTTCCTCCCAAGGGGTTGAGGAGGAGGATGAGTGTCGATGACTCAGAACCTCTCCTAGTCACTGGAGAAAAACCACACTGAGTCACAAGTCTTGTTGAAGCAAGAACTCACTTTATTGTTATAGGTGGTTGCCTATATAGTGTTGAGAATGAGGGTGGGGATTCTAGCATGAGGGGAGAGGTAAGGGCCAATAGTATACTGCGACTTTTGAAATGATTGGTTCTAAGTGTGTGCACGTGGGAATTCCAACTCCTATGCAGAAGTAACAGGCCAGAGGCCATTTGGCACCCTGCTGAGTCATAGCTGGCCAGAGGCAGTTTGCCAAACTTTAGCTAGGCTCAGGAAGTTCCACTAGGCCTCACGCGCGGGCCTCTCGAGGCCCAACACTGGTGCATGCATTCTCTCTCTCTCTCTCTCTCTCCCTTCCTCCCTCTTTCTCTGTCAAATAAACAAATAAATAAAAATAAAATACTTTTAAAAATTTTTAAAAAGAAAGAAAATTAGGCCAGGCGTGGTGGGGCCTTTAATCCCAACACTCAGGAGGCAGAGATAGGAGAATCACCATGAGTTCAAGGCCACCTAGAGACTACATAGTGGATGCCAGTTAGCCTGGACTAGAGTGAAACCCTACCTTGAAAAATAAAAAATAAAAAAAAGTCAGAAAATGATGTGAAAAGGGAACTCAACAGAGGGATGGAAACTATACGTTAAAAAAAAAAAAAGTAGAAAATACAAACCAAATTGAACAAGCCCAAAACTCTATAGAAGCTCTCAAGAATAAAGTCAGCACGTGGAGGATAGAAACTCAGAACTGGAAGACAAAGCAGAAGAAACAGTTCATGAGTCCAAAAGTTTCAATATGTTCAAAAATTTTTGTGAAAAGAACATGAGGGAACTGTGGGATACCTTTAAAAATCCCAACATTTGGATCATGTGAATACCAGAAGGGAAGAAATTCAGACCAAAAGTATGGAGAACTTATTCAACAAAATTATTGAAGAAAACTATCCCACTCTCTCAAAAGAAAGTCCCATCAATTTACAAGAAGCTAGCAGAATTCCAAACAGACTGGACCAAAGGAAAAATTCTCCAAGACATATAATCATTATGACTGTAAGTATCGATCACAAAGAGAAAGTCCTAAAAGCAGCTAGGGAGAAACAACATATTACATATAAAGGTAACCCATCAGAATTACTTCAGGTTTCTCAATGGAAAACCTGAAAGCAAGAAGGGCCTGGAATGGAACACTGCAAAGTCTAAGAACCCAAACTACTCTACCCAGCAAAAGTATCTCTCATAATAGATGGTGAAAGAAAAACTTTCCACAATAAAACTCAGCTTTACAACTATATGAACACAAAGCCAAACCTGAAGAGTACTATAGGGAATTCTCCACACAGAAGAAGCAAGTATCCAACTTCAAGTGCCTACAAGAAGCAGATCACAATAACCAAACTCAGAGATGGCACAAAAAAGCTATAAAGTCAAAGAAAACAACAAACCACATAAACCAACACAATATGGCAGGGATTAAATCAAACCTCACAGTTATTACCCTAAATATTAATGGCCTTCATTCACCCATCAAGAGACGTAAGCTAACAGGGTGGATCAGAAAATTAGACCTTTCAATCTGCTGTCTTCAAGAAACCCACCTCACCACTAAAGACAGACACCTCCTCATAGTGAAAGGGTGGAAAATGATATTCCAAGCAAACAGATATAAGAAACAAGCAGGTGTAGCTACACTGATATCAGATAAAATAGTCTTCAAACCAAAAGTAATCAAAAAAGACAAAGAAGGTCACTTCTTACTTATGAAGGGAATGATCCAAGAAGAGGATATCACAATTATCAATCTTTCTGCACCAAACACAGGTGCACCACAATTTATAAAACAAAACCTAGTTGACAACAAAACAGAAATAACCACCAACACCATCTTACTTGGGAACTTCAATACTCCACTATCAGCAATAGATAGATCATCCAAACAGAAAATTAACAGGGAAGTGAGAGAGCTCAACAAAACCATACATAAATTAGCCTTAATGGACATCTATAGAACATTCAACCCCAAATCCACAGACTACAAATTCTTCTCAGCAGCTCATGGAACCTTCTGTAAAATAGATCATAAACTGGGTCATAAAGCCTGCCTCCATATATTTAGGAATATCAACATCATTTCCTGCATGGCATCAGATTACAATGTTGTATTGCTAGAAATTAACAACCAAAGATGAGGCAGGAATCCCAGCAGCTCCTGGAAACTGAACAAAACACTTTTAAATAATAAATGGGTAGTGGACAAAATAAAAAATTAAATTGCAAAATTTCTAGAAATGAATGACAATGATACATGACAACATACTTATGGGACACAATGAAGGCAGTCCTCAAGGGAAAATTCATAACACTAAATGCTAAGAAACACTTATAAAGATAACACTAAGAAAATAATTAAGAAAATCAATGAACCAAAGAGCTGGTTCTTTGAAAAAATAAACAAGATTGATGAACCCCTGGCCAATTTGATCAAGTGAAAAAAAGAGATACTTCAAATTAGTAAATTACAAATGAAAAATGAGAGATCACAGCAGACATAAGTGAAATCATTAGGACTTATTTCAAAAACCTCTACTCCACAAAACTAGATAAGAGAATATGGCTGAATTCCTGGACACATACCACTTACCAAAACTCAGAGTAGACTAACCTCCTAAACAAACCTATCACACCCATTGAGATTGAAAAGTTAAACCAAAACCTCCCCCAAAAGAAGAGCCTAGGACTACATGGCTTTTCAGCTGATTTTTATCAAACCTTCATGGGAGAACTGAAACCAATTTTTCTCAAACTGTGCCACATAATCAGAGAACAGGGAAAGCTCCCCATCTCCTTCTATGAAGCTAGTATCACCCTACTACCAAATCCAGGCAGAGATGCCACAAGAAAAGAAATTTCCCTATTTCCCTGATGAAGTTAGATGTAAAGATCCTGAGCAAAATCCTTGCAAACCAAATTCAACAACACATCAAAAGAATTATCTACCTTGATCAAGTAGGCTTCATCCCAGGAACACAGGGGCTGTTCAACATACAGAAATCTGTCAATGTAAAACACCATATAGATAAGATTGAACACAAAAACCACAAGATCATTTCAATAGATGCAGAAAAGGCCTTTGACAAACTACAACATCACTTCATGATCAAAACATTAGAGAGAATAGGCATGGATGATTTATATCTCAACATAATAAAGGCTACATATAAAGCTCCTAAAGGCCAAATAATACTTAATGGGGGGAGACTGAAGGAATTCCTGTTGAGATCAGAAATAAGGCAGGGGTGTCAACTCTCACCTCTGCTCTTCAACATAGTACTGGAAGTCCTAGCTCAAGTAATAAGAAAAGAGAGAGAAATAAAAGGGATACAAATTGGAAAGGAAGAAGTTATTCACAGATGACATGATTCTATATATAAGAGACCCAAGAACCCCCATCTCAAAACTCTTAAAGGTGATTAATTCCTTCAGCAAAATAGCAGGATAAAAAAAATCAATGTACAAAACTCAGTAGCCTTTCTATATGCAAAAGACAAAGATACAGAGAAATAAATAAGCAATATTGTCCCATTTTCAATAGCAACAACAAGGAAAAAATACCTTGGAATAACATTAACCAAGTATGTGAAAGATCCAAACATAACCTCAGCAAAAGAAACACCTCTGGAGGCATCAAAAAAGCTGATCTAAAGCTATATTACAAAGCCATAGTAATAAAAACAACATGGTACTGTAATAAAAGCAGGATTATAGACCAACGGAGCAGAATCAAGGACCTGGACTTTGGGTCAAGTAACTTCATCTACTTGATATTTAACAAAGGCCCTAACAATGTAGGCTGGAAAAAAGACAGCATCTTCAACAAATGGTGCTGGACAAATGGTATAACCATATGCAGGAAAATGAAATTTGATCCACACATCTTGCCATGCACAAAAATCAAGTCCAAATGCATCAAAGACCTCAATATGAGACCGGAAACTTGGCTACTACTGGAAGAATAAATAGGAGGAACTTTCCATGATATAGGAATAGGAAAAGACTTTCTGAACAAAACCCCAATAGCTCAGTACAATCACTCAACCATTGGGATCTCATGAAGCCGAAAAGTTTCTTCACAGACAAACATACCATAAGCAATGCCAATAGATTACCCACAGAATGGGAGAAAAAAATTGCTGGCTATACAACTGACAGAGGCCTAATTTCTAGCATCTACAAAGAACTCAAAAACCTAAACAATAAAACTTTAAACAACCCACTCACAAAATGGGGCAGAGAACTGAACAGAGAGTTCTCAGAGAAAGAAATACAAGTGGCAAACACACACTTAAGAAAATGTTCATCATCCCTAATCATCAGGGAAATCCAAATTAAAACAACTTTGAGATCCCACCCAGTAAGGATAGCAAACATTAAAAAATCCAATATAAACAAATGCTGGTGAGGATGTGGAGAAATAGTAACACTCATTCACTGTTGGTGGAAATGTAAGATAAAATAGCCACTATGGAAAGCAATATGGAGACTCCTACAAAGGTTGACTATAGAGTTACCAACAGACCCAGTTATTCCCTTACTGGGCAATTACAACCTAAAAGCTCCATGCCTCAGTTCAGAGAGATTTGCTCAACCATGTTGATAGCTGCTCAATTCATAATAACTAAGAGCTGAAATCAACCCAGTTGTCCATCATTAGATGAATGGATAACCAAGATATGGTATATCTACACAATGAAATTGTACACAGCAGTAAGGAAAAAAATGACACAATGAAGTTTGAAGAAAAATGGTTGAACTTGGAACAGATCATTCTCAGGGAACTTACCCAATCACAGAAAGATAATCATTGCATGATCTCATTCATCTGTGGCTCCTAACCTGAATCTGCCCGAGATGCTGACATACCTAATAAGTGGCTCAAGGACAAGACAATAGGGAGGGTGGGGCAGGAGTGGAGGGTAAGGGTACAGGGGGACACAAAACTGGACCCAAATGGCAATGGTACCATAAAATTCTATACCCGAAAATACAGACTAAATATTGAACCTTCATCAGGTCCTTAGAGGGAACACCTGTACTACAGGGCCCTGGAGAGGGTATGATGAAGACTAACTTTAATCTTCTCCTGTTTCTCTCTCTCTCTCTCTTTCTCTCTCTCCCTCCTCTCTTCTCTCTATCTCTTTTATATTATCTATCTTTTCCTTCCTTCTTTTCCTTGGTACTGGCCTGTAACTCCCAGTACCAGCATGTGATTAACACCCACAGTGAGATGTTGAGCAGAAAGACCTACAAGGTTTCTCAAAAGAAGATATATTTATGTCAGAGTACTTGATGACCCACCAAAGGTTAGTGGTAATATCCTATTGCTGAAGACATCATTTGCTGTTGGTAAGAACATGAAGTGACCTGGCTAGAATCTGGAAGACAGTCTGTCCCCACACAGTCAGCTCATCTAGTGCCAGAAGGTACTACATAAGTTATTGAGGGAAAATATTCAACATCTGTCCAAGCAACTCATCATCTACGCTACTTAGCAGCAAACAACCTGATGTTATGCTCACACAAGTGCAATAGTGGCACACAGCCATGGTGGGTAACCAACTGCTCTTGATTTGGCTAATGGATCAACTCAGTGGAACAGAACACATAGCTGGTTCTGGGAAACAAGTCAGTACCATATCCAACAATGAGTCCATTCTCCATTATAAAGCTCCCACAAATTGTGGGCTGCAAGAGGGCCTACACCTATTAAATTCTCTCTACAATAATAATGGTTATCACATTTATCTGGTGCTGACTCCATTGGAGAATTTACTTCTCTTTTTCAGATGGATGCAGACCCTGAGGAGAGAATCAGTCCATTGCACCTCACCAGGGCCCCAGTTGAAACCCTAGAGTAATTGGGGAAATGAGCAAGAGTGCTGCTTTCTTGGCCAACCTGGTACTAGCACAAGGGTGAAGGAGATAGACACAGTGAACACTCAACTCCTACCAAACAAGATATCCAGAGACATAGAGGGTCCCAAGACCTCATCACTGAAGTAGACCAAAAGTGAACCCAACACGGCTCAGGGAAACTCTTGGAAGAGGGGGTGGAAAGATTGTTGGAGCCATATATTGGGATATTATGCACAGAGACATTGCCTTTTACCTATAACTTATGGCTAACCCCACAATGCATGACCCATATTCCCCAATGAGGAGGGTCCCTGTGGAGGAGGGAGGACAGGGAGGAGGCAAATGATGGTACCAACTTGGCTGTATACACACTGTGTACATAACTAATAACAATAAAAAATTAAATTTAAAAAGTTTAAAAAGAATTAACCATATGGTAGACCCCTTATTTTTTATGTGTGCATGTGTGTAGTATTACAGTGGTGAGTATGTATTCTGTATGCCCATGTGTGTGCTCATATGTTGGGGGGCAGAGAAGGTTGAGTGTCTTTCCTTCATTACTCATCTACATGTTTCCTTGAAATAGACTGTCTCATTGAACCTAGTGTTGCCATTTTTTGTGACCCTTATCAATTCACCATTATTTCACCCCTCATGATTGTGGCTACACACATAAACATTTCATGCCCAGCCATTTACATGGGTACTGGGAATTGCTGGGCTCAAACCCTCTCAGCCTGACATGCCTGCAGCAAGGGCTTTTACCCCCTGATCCATGTCTCCAGCCCCACCCCATATTCATATGAAGAACATTTTATTTCATAGAGATAAGCATATTTTTCACATAATATGTTTAATCACAACTTTCCCCAATTGAACAAAAAGTAGTAACACAATGTTTTATTGTTTTTAAGTATAAAACTTTTATAGAAAAAGCTTTTCACTTCTATTTGTAAATTTTAATTAATATACATTATACAATCTAATGGGTGCTTTGATTTTCATTTCTTTAAAATGAATTAAACCACTTGTTGAGACCCATTTTTATGTAATAACTTCTAGGAGTTAACGCCTTTTTATGATGTAGCCCCTCTGTATTGTGGCTCTTCTTATGATGTAGCCCCTTTGTGTGTGGCCCTTCTTTATTATGTAGCCCCTTGATGTTTCCTCTCTTCCTCTGATGCCTTTACCTCATTTTCATTGCTCAAGTCTCATTCTAGTTTTTGCTTTTTCAATTACTGCTTCACCACTTCTGTTTTCTCTTGTATTCTCTACCCCATCAGTGCTCACATTTTTTACCTTTTCTAGTTCTTCCTATGCAACTAAATGTGAATAAAGTGATAATAAACCTCAATTAATGCAGACCTCCTCATATTTATCAACAACCACAGGCATTGTGACAGCTGTAGTGTCAAGTATTTAAAAAAACCACATAGCAGTTATCCAGGAGTAGAAGACAGGCCAGCTTCAGAGGCATGCTCAGTGAACTGTGCTCAAAAGGCCCCCATGTTCTGTATATTTACAGCTGCTCAAACCAGCTACAGTAGACCTCCAGTTCACCATCTGCCTTCTAGGGAATAAAGAATTGAAGAAGGAGATTCATTAGCTTTGCATGGAGGGCATGTTTCTGATACCCAGTTATTCACATTGGCAGAGGAAAAGGACACTGTTTTTCCAGTGTCACCTCTTAGAATACAGGTGTCTTCTACAGTGTTAGCTGTGTGTTTCCTATAATAAATACAAATTAAGTAGAGTCCCAAATAAATTCTTGTCACTTCTGAAACTCATAGCATACTTCCCAGGAGTACTGTGCATAGGAAATAGAGCACAGAAAGAACCTCTATCATTTAACTTGGTGAGAGGTACTGATCTCTCTCTCTCTCTTTTTCCCCTTTTTTCAAGGTAAGGTCTCACTTTAGCCCAGGCTGACCTGAAAATCACTATGTAATACCAGGGTGGCCTTGAATTCACAGCAATCCTCCTACCTCTGCCTCCCAAGTGCTGGGATTAAAGGCATCCAGCACCATGCCCTGTTTAAGTGCTAATCTCTTGTAGTCAAGGGAAGTGTCTGATTTTTGTCTTTCCAGGTGATTTCTTTCTCTCTTTCTCCCTCCACAAAGAGTGTTTCCAAGTAGAGAAGAGACAAGACCACATTCTATGTACAGAGTTGATACAAAGTTTGAGGGCAACAAAGAGGTGTAGAGCCTGAACTGGACTAAAATGTGGCCTGCAGTACCATGATAGTATGCATATCTCAGTATTGAGATAGCAAAGGAATCTTGCTGCAGGTCCACCATGTAAACTCCTGCAATTCAATTAATTTTATTAAAAGAATCAATTAGAGATACAGACTGTGATAGCAAGAATCCAAATTAGGGAACACATTCTTCATTCACTGCTTTTTGATATATTGGAAAATGCTAACAGAGGCATAAGGAATGTTGCTGAAGGAGACCTGCTCCATACCTACAGGTAACTCAGGTGCAGGACACTTGGAGGATAGGCTACTCCACATAGGCAACACTCTTGGTTTAACTTATTCTGGATTAGCCAAGAAACAAGTAAGAAATTTAAATCTTCCTCCAGTTCATATAAGGTAAAAATGGCCTGATAGTTCAGCAATTTGCCCATGATATATTGGAAATAGACTTTCACAAATTGTGCTTAAAGATACTGATTACCTTTTCACTGAAGGTGGATTGATTATTTTCAAAGACAGACAATAAAATGGAACAGTGGTTATATTTATTAGAATTTAAAACTGTTCTATGTTAAGCAGTATCTATAAAAGTAAATTCTGATCTAGAATATGTGTAATATATTTAGCAAGAGACCCATAGATGCAAACTAACAATTTAGTGTTGCGATCACAATATGCTGGGAAAGTAATACCTTCTTTACTTTTTACCATGATTCAGGGTTCACATGATATACTACAGGAAAAAATATCCTGATTCCACTCAAATACTGTGACAAAACAAAAAATCAAATAAGAGGGAGATGTTGATAAGTATAAGCAGAAAAATAAATTTAAGCATTTTAGATGAAAAGCAAGAATATATTTATTAACATGGGTAAAAGGTGTTTTTAAAATTTTATTTGAGAGAGAGAGAGGGAGGGAGAATTGGCATGCCGGGCCTCAGCTACTGCAATCTAACTCCAGACTCTTGCACCACCTAATGGGCATGTGCAACCTTGCACTTGCCCCACCTTTGCATCTGGTTGATGTGGGATCTGGAGAGTGGAACATGGGTCCTTAGGCTTTGCAGGCAAGTGCTTTAACCACTAAGCAATCTCTCCAGCCCATGGTCAAAGATATTTTGAACAGGGCAATTTGATGTCTAATATAAAAATGACAAATTTGTTTACTTAAAAAATAAGGAACTCACCCTGGCCTTTTGAATGTGTGGTAACAACTAGCATCTGCATATGTGGCCATTTTCAAGGCTGTCTCTCTCCTCTGCTGGTACTCAAACAAGAATAAGCCACAGAACACAAGAATTTCAAGAACACTGACCATGAGTCACTGCTGCAGTAATGTTCAGCTTGGAGAATTAAATATATTCTTGGAAGAGACATACATTTTTACAAATATTCAATGAGTTTGATGAGTGCATGAGTCTTAGGGACCTTAGATAACTATTGGAACTTAAATTAGCTATATTTACCATGAGCACATCATCTTAAATGGATATTGGCTGGCTGTTCATATCCACTCTGCCACTTTGTGGCCAGTGGTACATATCCATTCTCTGTGTTGTACCTTTATTTCCTAAAAGATCCTCATGAGGACAGTTCATGATGAATGTTAATAAATTATAATGATTATAGTTGGGAACATTTCATACAGTACTTAGTGTTTGGAGGTCATGACGTCATTAAAGAGGAGATGTTTGGTTTTCTTAAGTTTCATCGGTGACTGTTTTCGTTCCCCAGTTTTCTGTTTCTACACATAAGGTAGCATATTGTTGATATGCAAAGGATATTTTAAGAAAAAATATATTGGTTAAATGTATGCCTGCCCATTATAAACTCAGTAACAAGAATAATTGATTTGAAACAGCACTTTATAGGTGTTCAACTTACAATAAGTGTTTTCCACATAGTATATTTAATATGAATTTTAAACAGTCTTTAGAAATGCTTTTTACTGTGTTAATATCTGTTGAAGTTTTAAAATAGTTTCTTGTATTAAAACTACTGAGAAGGAGATTTAAATGAAACTCATAGGAGAAGCAGGCTTTGGGATTGTTCTAAAGCAGGTTCTAGTATATTTCAGTTTTATATTTAATATTTTAAGAAAGTCTTATTAATGCCTATAAAATTGTCTGTGTATTCTTATATTCTGTTCTCATCTATTAATCAAGATTATGATAGCTATTGTTATATAGCATTTAATTCCAGTTATAAAAAGTTTTTATGTAACCTAACACTTTGTCTTTTTCTGGAAAGGGGAGGCGGGTGAATAAAATTCTTTTGAAAGACTGAAAAAAAATTATAATGAAATTTTGAAAATTAACAATGTACATATGAAGACATTGTACATTGTGTTGCTTTTAGGAAACTTGGCAGGGCTAAATGCACCAAAATGAAGTACATCTGTAAATGAACTCTTAACCTTCATTCTCAGCACTCACACACTCAGATCAGCACAAAGAGAAAGATATTCTGCTCTAATGCAATCAAGACCATTACTTACATGTTGCTAGGCACCTTTCTGGCAATCTGAACAATTTAATGTCAAATGGATGTCCCTGGTACCATGAAACACATGAATATAATCCACAAAAGTTTGTATACTAGCTCAATCAAATTTTATTTCAGTGCTCCATTTTTGGTAGGCAATATTGAACCATAATTGTGTTAATAATGTATTTGAGAGGCAATTAAAGTTATTTTTAGAACTCATGACCCATTTTCTTTCCATTAATATATTAATTTCCTGAGACTGTCGTAACAGATTATCACAAGATATGTGACCTAAAACTGAAGAAATGCATTGCATTACAGTGAAGAGGGGAACACTATAGTGCATAAAGGAGAACTCAAGAGACCGATGTGTCACTATGGCTGATTGCTCTGATGCTTCTGATGAGCCCCAGTCCCTACATTCTGGTGATGACCATCATGTTACTGTCCTGTGGCTGAAAGCTACATAAGTACAATCTCTTGTCCCCCCACCCCCACCCAACGCCTTATGCCTATGTTTCCCCTTTTCTGCTTTTTCCTTCTCACAAAGACATTTTTCCTTGGCTTTAGGACCAACCTGATTAATCCAGGATTATGTCATCTTGAAATCCTTAGTTAATTATGCTTGCAAAGAACTTTTCTCCAAAGAAGGTCCTGTTCACATTCACAAGTCTGGGGGAGGGGAAGGGACAAGACTCACACATAATCTTTTGGGTGGCCACAGTTAAATGTACTACAATTAAAAAGGCCTTATCTATGTTGATCTACTTCAACTCTAGATGAATTCCTTTCAATATTCCCTTCAAAAACTGTAGCAAATGCAACAACCTTGAATGTTAGATGATAAGCAGTGGGTTTTCTCAGTGGAATAAAACTGCTAATGACTTGTATTGGCAGCTTCCAAGTAGTATTGAATTAGTTCAGACATATTCTATAAGAATTAATTGTGTTTAATTCAATAATTTCTATTGTTTGTCATGTACATGTTGCTAAATCTGCTATATAATTTTTGGGTTGTTGTGCAAAAGGATTTCATAAGATCTCTTACATTTGTAAGAGCAGAGTATGAACAGTACATAGCAGATGCAGCATGATGTCAGAATATTTTCAACAATAGCAACAGTAAAAGCAAACATAAAGTCACAGAAGATGGGAAGCATCTGAAGTGAGAGGCAATGAAATCATAGAAATGGAAATGAAAATAATCTGTGATGTATTAGGTACCTTAATAGTTGTTGTGACCAAATACCAGGCAGAGCAGTTTAAGGACTTATTCTGAATTATACTTTCTAGGGGTACATTGTATCATGCAAGGGGAGGAATAGCAACAGCAGTAACAGGTGTCTTGCTACATTCCATCCATTGATAAGCAACAAAGTCAACAGGAGGAGGTGGGGTCAACCCTAACCTTAGTGACCCACTTCCTTCTGGAAAGCTCCACCTGCTAAAAGTTCCATAACTTTCCAAACAGTGCAACCAGATAGAGGCCAATTACTCAAAATGCACTCTTAAAGTGGGGATTTGACATTCATCCAGAACAAATGGTTTTCAGCAATCTGAAAATTTAACATGAAAGAAAGTGTTGTCTAACAAAAACAACTTTATGTTGGAAATCTCTTGCACTAACACAGCTTTCTGAAATTTCCTTACATTGCTACTGATTTTATGGCACTGTAATCCCTTTCAATGGCTTAGGTCGGCTCACACAATTTGCTTCCTGGCGAGGGTACCCATAATGTCTTGCTGGTGTTTACTTCTGAATATTTTCAGTCACTCATTAATAAAGTAGAATTGTTAGTTAATTCACCTTGGGATAGCTTGACCATGGGAAGGGCATGAATTACCTCATAAAACTTTATCCCTTTTATCTACTGAGCACCTATTTCTGAGCTGCATTGTACAAACTACCTAGAAAAACCTTTCCTGCCAGCACAGGTTGAATGCTGTGACCAACTTTTCCTGGATGTTTATAGCACATCTTCATATTGTTGCTTCTGTTTCCTGGTCTTTTTCATTTTATCAGGCACCAAATTTCCAAATATATTTCTTAACAATCTTTTATCTCATGTTTTAGGGAAATACAAGCTAAATTACATGGTATCCTGTTATTATTTTATGAAATGAATTACCATGATTTAAAAATTATCTGATTACATATAAAAATAAACTTAACCAGTACTCATGTAAAGCCAGATCCACAAAGTGGCACATGCATCTGGAGTTTGTTTGCAGTGGCAAGAGGTCAAATGCCTCTCTCTCTCCTTCTCTCTCTGTCGGCTTGCAGACAAACAAAACTATTCAAATAAAAAAAAATAAACAGCTTTTTTAAAAAAATCAACTTGTTGAGATATCTAGGCAGATGGCCTTTAATGATGATGTATTTTAGGTAAATTTTGTTCCTGAAAATTTAATAAAAATGGTTATCCTGTAGAGTCTGGACAAAAGTTGTTCTGGGAAACACAAGGTAAAATAATGAAGAAATGTATCTTCTAGGTAAATGCTTCTGCCTTGTTTATCCAATTTGATATTGTTTATTTAGTACACTTTCTTCTTTAGAATATGTATTTACTTTTGGATGTCAAGCACAAGAAGCAGGACATGATATAGTAATAATTGTTATACTTTATATTTTAGGTCTTTTTTTACTTATATCATAATAATATTTTGTGGTAGACATCATGTTAACACCAAGAATGGCATAAAGAAAGTGTAGTACATCAGACAACTAGTTTGACATTTGCAGTCTGGCAGTGTTTTGTAACAGTGTGAATACATCCTGTTTCTAAGAAATATAGACAAATCAAAGTTGTTTTCTGATCTCCAAACAGACACACACAAATAAATAAAAATTTTAAAACATTTAAAAGAAGAAAAAATATATATAAAATACAACTTAAAATGCAGGACATCTCAAACTCATTAAAATAAAACTGCAAAAGTAAAGATAAATTAATGAACTCATACCTGTAACCAGATACCAATGTTGGAATAAAAGGTCATATGAATAGTTATGGAAATTGTTCTCTAGAATATAAAAGGGGCATTGCAGAAATGGAAGATTACAAATAGCACATATTCTAATTTAACGCATAAATACTTCACTATGTAAGATGAAAACACAGTAGATAATATTAACAATCAGACAACAAGGAAGAATATATTAATAAACTTGAATACATAGCAGTAGTGATATTCAAAGCAAAATATTTAGTTTTTATTTAATGAAAGGAGTATTAAAAAAATAATTTATATAATTGCAACCATAGAAAGAGAGGTAGGGAGAGAGAGAAAAAGAAGAGGAACAGACATAGAATGTGCATTCCAGCGCCTCTAGCCCCTGCAAATGAACTCTAGATGCATGTGCCACTCTGTGCATCTGGCTTTACCTGGGTACAGGGGAGTTAAACCTGAGTCGTTAGGCTTTTTCAGGCATGTACCTTAAACTCTGAGCCATCTCTCCAGCCCCCAAGAGTTTTTATTCAATGAAATTCATGTTGTAGGAAACACAAGTGGGCATTGTGTATAATCCAAATCCCTAAAGAAGAGAGGAGCTAGAACACTGCTTAAGCCATAAAGGCACTTGTAAAAAAACCACACTGAGGCACAGCATAATCAAAAAATGTGAAAACCAGTGATAAAACAAGGAAACTGCTAATTAAATATTGAGATGGTAGTTGATTTATGGGATATTAATTTATGGAATATTAATTAGTTTTGTAGAGAGTGTGTGCTCATTAAAGACCATCCTTAAAATACACAGTTTCTATTGATTTAAAAATCAAAATATGAACTAGAGAAATAGCTAGTAGTTAAAAGCACTTTTTGCAAAACCTAGTGGCCAGGGTTTTATCCCCCAGTATCCACATCAAACCAGATGCACAAAGTGGTGGCACATGCATCTGGAGTTTGTTTGTAGTGGCAAGAAGCCCTGCAGCACCTATTCTTTAACTTTCTCATTATCTCTCTCTCTCCCTCTGTCTCTGTCTTTCTGTATGTTTGCAAATATATAATTTTTAAATAAAAAATTGGTGCTAGAGGGAGATTCATTTGTTAAATGTGATTTTCTGAAACTCTGTACATGTGGCCTGAAAAACATAAAGAATGTACAGAGAGCTAAATACTAGAAATAAATCAAATGTATATCAAAAGTTGAATAGCTAAACATCTATATGACATACACACAATAGAATACTGCTCAGAAAATAAAAATATTACTATTATGCAAACATAATATGTATTCATCTATATACCTATCTCTACACAGTCATGCTGAACAGTATTCCATTAAGAAAATTATTCAATACAGATCACAATTCTAGAAAATACAAAAAATGCAGTTATTTTTGATTAGGGTCATCAATGATGATATAGAAGGTAAGCATTACTAATGTGCATAAAGAAAATTGGTGCCATAGACAGCTAAATTATTGTGTTAAACATGTTTACTATTGTGAACATTTTATACATCTTTATATGCATTTACATAAAATTTAACAGGTTATACAACTTAGATATAAAACATGTTTTAATTTGATAAATATTTATAGAATAGTAACTAACCAAGTGAATAAACTCTCTTAAAGACAGTATAAGTGAAGCAGACTGAAACAAAAACTGCACCAGCAGTTTTCTTGAGCAGACAAGAAAGTCTATTCTTCAGACTAACTTCTAAATGTGAAAAGGCTGTATCCCTAAGACTCTTACAACAATCTCTTTGTTCCATAAGTAACTCTTCCAGTGACTGAATATTCATTAGGTTTAACTCCTCCTGTTAAATATATTAAATATTTCAAGGTGACAATTAATCTAGCAAGCATAATTAACATTTATGGGGAATGAATTAGCTCTGGCAGAGTGTGTGAGTTCACTTAAGATCCTCCCTTAAAATGCACAGTTACTTTAGATATAAAAGTCAAATCGATTCTAGAGACATATTTATTTGCTAAACATTATTTTCTGAAACTATGTACCAGCTCATACTTTGAACTGATTTTCCATTTGTGCTTATCAAGGTAGAATTTAAAAGGTTTGTGTGGGGTATGGAGTGAAAAATCCAAGCAGCAGAGTCAACATACAAACCAGGCTAGATAAATAATCACTGAGTTACAATACAGAGAACCTTTTAAACATTAGTATAAAAACATTCAGAAAAGTATAGTACACTATAATGAATACTAATTTCCAAAGACTGGAATAGTGAGAAATAGTGATTTCTGTATTTAATCATATATAAGAGGCACAACTTAACTCAGTGGCTTACTTTGCAATAGTTTAGGTTACTTTAGAATATTTTAATTCTGCTCTTTAAAAGTTCTTATTAAACATTCAATTTATTAAGCCATTTATTTGATAGCAAGTTTCAGACGGGTGGTGGTGTAGCTAAAAGGGAGCTCCCCTCCTAAAGCCTTAGTACACCAATCACATGATATTGAGGTAAGAGCCATTTAGGTGAAAAATGTCTGTTCCAAAGAATTTATAGATATTATAAAATCAGTCATTGTATGTGCATTTTCTACACTGTTAAGTAATAAAACCTAATTGAAATAAAATCTGGCAAATAAAAAGTAGGATATATTACTTATTGTTGAAAATGTGAACTTAGGGGCTGGGGAGATGGTTTAGTAGTTAAGGAACTTACCTGTGAGGCCTAAGGACTCATATTCTATTTCCCCAGGACCCACATAAGCCAGATGCACAAGGTGGTGCATGCAGCTAGATTTCGTTTGCAGTGGCTGGAGGCCCTGGTGCACCCATTCTCTCTTTCTCTCTCTATCTTCTTTCTATCTCTCAAATAAATAAATAAATAATATTTAAAAAATATGAAGTTAGTACATTGTTCATGACCACAGATTTGATGCAAACAGTCTACTCAAAATTGGTAGCTTTAAGACTTCAGTGGATTTACCATTTAAATTGAGACAGGGATAATTTACCTTGAAAGAAATTTGTCTATGCAACACTTTAATTTGCAAAAATAAGAATTTACCACATGTCAAGTGGTAAGAAAGTGTAGCTAACATTTGAAAGGAGAATTTTTATGAAAACTGCTGCCTTAATTTAATAATCTTAATTTAGTGTATATCACTAAACCACACACACTATGGGCCTTTGCATCGAGATTGAAAACATCTGCAGTTTCAACTGTTTACAAAGAAAAGGAATAGTTTATTTACTTTGGAAAGGTTGGGAACCTTGACTTTAATAAACTCTATTGGGATGTCCTGCCATTGATCACAAAGAGCCAAGTATGTGACTCAGTCAGTCACATCACTACAGATTATTCAGCTAAGACAGAGAAGCTAATAATTATAAATGTCCTTCTGTCTTCAAGTTGCATATAGCTCATGTTTGCTGATAAAGACCCTTGTCAAAAAGATTTGTACCCACATGCCTACTTGTTAAAAATGGTCACATCAACAAAACCTCACATTAGTTTAGAATATGAAATTTTAAGATTTCTAGTAGTTTATAAGTAATATCTTCATATTTTGAAAATTGCAAATAATGAGTCGGAACTATTATCTGATGAAAGAAAGCATCCTGTTTCTGAAGGGAAAAGAAAAAAAGTTTTTTCATACACACTGATTTAACAAATGATATAAGCTCACTATGAAAATCTCCTTGAAAACCCAAATTATTTTATTAAACTTAAGTATTTAGCTTACACTAATATTTTTGTAAAATGTCAGTGACAGCAAATGTTTATTATGTGTGACTCAATAGTAGAAATAGTATTCAAAGAGATTTTACATATATCAGCATGGAGACATAATTTTGTTTGACTTTCTTATCTGTACTGACTATTGAATGGGTGAATTCATTATTTAACCACATGAATATTGAGTACATTTATGTACTTAGCTCCTTTTATCATCAGGCTGTGTTTTATAATATAGAGCCTGAACAACAAAGCTTTAATATGCCTGTTTGATTTAATAGTTTCTTATTAATTAAAACTGATTACATGCTTAAAGAAAATACTTTTCATATATTCTATTTTCCTTAATCAAAGAAAAATGTAATACATTTTTGGAGTTAGATATTCTTAGGTGATGAAAATAAAATTCTGTAGTGCTTACTGGCCATCTGACTTTGGATAGAATCCTTAATCTCCTCTCCTAATTTTCTAGAACCTTCAATTATAGATAATTATAGCACATTATTTGTAGTTTTGTGATGATTAAGTACAATCATATAAATAAAGTGCTTAGATAGTTGTGGCCAATAGAAAGAAAGACATAATGTCCATGTGTGATTAATTTTCACTATGACAAATGATGTCCAATTTCTGTATCCCTTAGCGTGGCTCTCTGCAGTATTTACATAATGTGCACAAATATATTTGCTACTTCACCTATAAGTCTGTTCATTGGAACCAATAAAATGATGGCTGCCTGTTGGTAAATAATCACATGATATTCAAGTAGAGAAATCCTCAGTGTGTGCTGGGTGAAGGTGAAAAGTACTTTGGTAAGAAAGAGTATGAGGGTCTGGAGAGATTGCTCAGTAGTTAAAGGCACTTGCTTACAAAGTTTGATGGCCTGGGTTCAATTTCCCAATATCTACATAAAGCCAGATGCACTAAGTGGCACCTGTGTCTGGGGTTCATTTGCAGTGGCCCTGGCCTGCCCATACTCTCTCTTGCTTTCTCAAATAAATAAAATTAAAAACAAATTTTAAAAAGAATGTAGAAGGGACATAAATAGAATATCAGTTCCTGAAAATGAAGCAATAGAGGGAGCAACCAACAAAATAGGACAGAACACATTTTTAAAGATTTAGAACAGGCTCTTAGTCATATCAACACAATATTAAAAAATTAATACTTTTTGAAAGCAGACATAATAGATATCTAAAAGCACATTTCTAAAGTGGGGAAGCAAGTGATAATTGTGGTTACTAGAAACAGCTGAATTAGAATTTTGATTAGGTTATTTGAGTCTGAGGGGATGACTACATATGTGAAATCAAAATTTTACATAGAACTGAAAAAAAAAATCAATCAACAAACATAGAAAGCCTCAGTAGATGACCATGATGGAAGACACTCACAGTTATTTAAAAACCTATAGTGTAGTACCAAGCCACCCCTAAAAATCTTAACACCATTTTTTCTCTACATCATTTCAGTAATTCATTTACAAAAATGCATTTAATTAAATAACAAAATTTCATCAGTACATAGTTTCATGAAAATTCCTTCCTTTGTAATACCATTGCGTGAGTCTTTGTAGACATGTTGAAATGTCACTTGCCTCCGGCTGTATCTACCATCTACCAACACCCCTCCCCACTCCACACACATCATATTATCAACCCTGCAGCATTCAGACATCATGAGTCCTAAACTTTCCTCTGAAGAGCAAGTCTACTCCACATCCTTCCACTTCTCAGGAATAAGACACCACTTTGATGTGCACTCTTTGTTTTAAACAAGACAAATCTGTCACATGAAGGGATATGATCATTTTCATTCATCTCAATTGATGACCGCATTTTGGGATTGTATCTGTAAACCTTTTGAGAACAGAAATTCCCTCTAAAATGTTCAAGGTAGGCTGGCAATATAGTTTGGTGGTGAAGGCAAGGTGGATTGCCTATGAAGCCAAAGGACCCAGGTTCAATTCCCTAGTATCTGTGTAAAGCCAGCTACACATGGTGGTGTATGTGTCTGGAGTTTGTTTGCAGTGGCTAAAGGCCCTGGCACACCCATTATCTATCTGTCTCTATCTTTCTCTCTTTCTTTCTCTCATAATCAAACAATCAATAAAGTATTTGAAAAATGTGCAAGGTGGAAGTCTTGTTTTGATATATGCTCTCAAAGTCTCCTTCTGACACCTAGGATTAATAATGTCCTTTGGGCACAAAATCTTGAGCTAAAATCAGAATCCACTGAGAGTGGAACCCAATTTCTCTTTCAGGGAATACTGATATTCTAACCCTCTACTAATGTGCTCATCCAGAGAATGCTGGTGATCAAGATAATACTGGTGATATATGCTGGTGATCAAGATAATACTGGTGATACAAATTATTTAGGCCTCTATGTCTATAGCTGCTTCCACAAGAAGTATGTTTTTTTTCTGAAATATCCTCACACACCCTAAGAAATGCTTTGTGTGATTGAACCTAGATCTAATTCTTTTCAAAATGATTTTACTAAATTCAAGTACTGAGAAATTAAATAAGCCTTCTAAATCATAGAGAAAAGACTCTGGTCTCTTGACTACAATTGATATTCTTCCCAATAGTCTTTATTGAATTGTTATTCATTTTTCTCTTATAGAAAACCAAAGATACAATCATATAACAAGTAGAAATGTAACTTATTTTTAATGTTTAGAACTGTAATTTTAAACATGATGATAAATTTAATGTTAGGACTTTTTGATGGAAAAAATCTTATAAAGCAAAGACAAAAATATCAAATCAATATATTTAAAATTGTATAATGGAAGAATATATATGTGAAATTAAAAGATATATTGTACATTGAAATAAGTATTCATAATATGTCTGATAAAGATTTCATGCAAAAATATGCTTTTGACAATGAATGAGAAATAAAACATAAAATTGCATCAAACTCATAAACAAAAAAATTGTGGAGGAAACTCTGCAAATTGCCAGTGAGGCATCAAAAATATATTCAACCCTGTTGTCCTAGTCAGCTTTAAGTTGCTGGGATGAGCCTCCAAACCAGACTTAGTTTATAGGAGGGATGGAATTTATTTCAGGCTTACAGACCCAGGGAAAGTCTCATAATGGCAGAAGAAGCTGGACCCCTTAACCCAGATCTGCTGAGAGAAAAACCACCAAGGACACCATAAGCATGCGCACACTCCAGAAACCATGGCAGAGCACTCTGCATACCTTAGGCTGGAGTTCCAGATGTGCTTCCAAACACAGCTTAGGGCTGGACCCTAGGATCCACCCACAGTGATACCTCTTCTAGCCAGACAGCTGGAGATCTAAACTAAAAGCTTTAACAAACCTGTAAATCTATTAGGGAACATCCATTCAAACTACCGCACCTGTTAAGCAGCAAAGAATAAAATGAAACCAGGACACATGTTTGTTCTCTCATGTCAGACGGATGAAATCTTTACAGTGTGATAATAAGTCGTTTCAAGGGACAGGGTAACAAGCTTACCATGTAAGCCTATAAAAAAAAACACAAGAAGCCGGGCGTGGTGGCACACGCCTTTAATCCCAGCACTTGGAAGGCAGAGTTAGGAGGATCGCCGACGAGGCCACCCTGAGACTACATAGTGAATTCCAGGTCAGCCTGAGCCAGAGTGAGACCCTACCTCGAAAAACAAAAACAAACAAACAAACAAACAAACAAACAAAAAACAAGAATACATATATTATCATTTATATTTTGTTATGAGAAATGCAAGCTTTCAACCAAAAAGAAATGTCATTTACTAATTTAAACATATAAACATATAACACTCAATCAGTAAATGTAGTACTATAAATGCCTTCTGTTACATATTACACTTTCTCAATCACATTGTTTTATTGTTCCTTTTACTACTATATGAACATTATTTTCATTTTATATATACTGACTTGTCTTTATGCCACATATGAATTTAATTATTCACATTTTTCTGTTACTTTTAAAGATTTATCTTTCCTTGATGGCATATTTATCACTTTTCAAATTAGTCATGCTAAATATTTCATTAAAAGTCATGTTATTTCCTTTTCCAGATTGTTAATTAGAATATTCAGTATGTTCATTTCCAAGACTATTTCTTGGGGAAACTATTAACACCTTTATTCTGTGAGAGTTAAGTTATATACGGTATAAAATTATAAATAAGTCCCTAATTTATTTTTTACTTAGTAAAACAATTACCAAAATAATTCAATGGGCTGGAGAGATAGTTCAGCAGTTATGGCATTTGCCTGCAAAACCTAACTTGGGTTCGATTCCCCAGTACCCACATAAAGCCAGATGTACAGGGTGGCACATGCATCTGAAGTTTATTTGCAGGGGCTACAGGCTCTGGCAAACTCATTCTCTCTCTCTTTCTGTCTTTCACTTGCAAATAAATTAATAAAAATAAATCAAAACAAAACAAACAAAACTAAAAATACTCAATAATTATATCTGCTCACTATATTTATCATAAATTCCATTTATAATTATAGTACATAATATGATATTGGTGTGATTGCATATATAACTGTAATTATATATTATACTATATAATTAACTATATATGTATATATATATGAGAGATAAAAGTTTGATAGCCATAAGAAAGATACATAAAGGAAACAGGAAGGCCTTATCTTTAAGCAAGACTTTAATTTGTTCAAATAGGTAAGTTTTTCTGAAATAGCATTGTTATAAAAAAATTCAGCTTCTCTTTTCTTATCCAGAGCAATGCCAGCTATCATGGAAATGGCATATTAAAAAAATAAAAGTTCTTGCCAGCCATGGTGGCACATGCCTTTAATCCCAGCACTTGGGAGGCAGAGGTAGGAGGATCGCTGTGAGTTTGAGGCCACCCTGAGACTCCATAGTGAATTTCAGGTCAGCCTCGGCTAGAGTGAAACCATACCTTAAAAAACCAATAGATAAATAAATAAATAAAAGTTCTGGGCTGGAGAGATGGCTTAGCTGTTGGTTAAGTGCTTGCCTGTGAAGCCTAAGGAGCCCGGTTTGAGGATTGATTCCCCAGGTCTTCATGCTTGCAAAGCAAACACTTTACTAAATATGAGACCCCCTAACCTAGTAAATTTGATATTCAAAATACAATGTGAGAATTAATTTACATGTCATGCTAGTTTATTATTTGTAACCCTAAATACTGGTAATATTTTAGGTTACTATCTCTAATTGTCATGCCTGCGTGTCAATAAATACAAATGTTGCCAAGGAAAGTATTCACCAGAGGTGTCAGAATAAACCTGTATTTTATCCTTTTAACTGTATTGCAACACTGGTTTACAGTTCTGAATGCTAACAGCTGTAGCACAGGTGCAATTCTCGCTGAGTGGAACTCAGTGACACTTGGACATACCCAAACGACTCCCTGAGCTCAGTACCAAATAGAACCAGGCAATGTGTCAGATACAGGTGGGAGGTAATTGCCATTACTTTGCATAATTTGACCAGATGATGATGTTTGTTGGAAACAACATTTTACTCACTACTGAGGCTCTATCATGAACAGATTAATCTCTCCTCTGTATTTATGAGAATTTAGGGTTAAACATACGTGGTAGACTAATACAAATTATTCTTTCCTACCCAGTGATATGGTGAATTAAAGTATAGGGCCCCACCTATCCATCTGTTAAATTCAGTCACTGATTTTTTTTCCAGTAAGACTGGACTTGTGCTAAGAGATTGAAATAACTTCCAAGATACTGTGGTATCCTTTAGCACAGAAAGGTAAATATTTGATTTGGGGGGGTGAGTAGAGGGCATGAGCAGGTGGGTATAGTTGGAATTAATCTAAGAATGCTGTTGATCTGGAAGCTTTTTGATTTGTTTGAGCCGTCAGTTAGTATAAACTCACTCTGATATCCTTCTCTTCCAATGCCCTGGCCCAGAAGTCTGTTTTATAAGCATTTCTCAAGAGGGCTGTCTTTTTTATAGTCCACAGTCACCCCATGCTCTGGTGGTTCTGATTATATAGAGCCTGTGGCAATTTTTGAATTTTGTCAAATGCAAAGATGAAAGTGAAGGATTTTTTTGATCATTACATTATCAATTTAATACTACTAAGATATTCATATCTACTTATAAGCATCTTTGGTTACCATGAAATATTCCTATTCTGTGTAGTGTCTGGGGCTTGGGGAACTTTAATTCTCAATCAAAATCAAGACTAGCAATTTTAATGTAAAGCTTTTTCTAATTATTAGGAATGATTATTTATCCACCAATGATGTTTTCAGAATCTGCTACATGTTCTTATCTCCTATTCCTTCTGTGACATTGATTTTTAGTCTTGTTGTCAAGATATTATTAGGGTAGCTATGGCGAAAGAGATAGTCTGAGCTGTATTCCAGAAGGTGGATCATACTACATGATACTGGATTGAAAGAGTTAAGCAACAAGAAAACTCAGATAAAGACCTTCAAAACTGTAAATTTTAACTCAATCACAATCACATTACATATTTCTTTTTATTTATTAATATTTTATTTATTTACTTACTTATGAGAGGGGGCGTCAAGAGAGACAGATAGAGAAAGAGAGAATGGATGTGCCAGAGCCTCCAGCCACTGCGAATGAACCCCAGTCACATGCCACTTTGTATATCTAGCACTGGAAAATTGAACCCAAGCCCTTCGGCTTTGCAGACAAGCACCTTAACCTCTGAGCCATCTCTCCAGCCCATATGAAATGTTTCTTTAAAAGAAAAAGTTAGAATAATCTTCTCCAAGTCCACTGGAACAGACCTGACCATATGTTTTCAGTTTCAGATCAGGGATAGTTGTGTAAAAATAAGAAGTGACTCCTTTGAAGAGTAAAGACAAAGAAAGGCAAGACAACAATGTGCCCATCATTAACATAGGGATGGAAGGAAGAGGACAGACAGATCAGTGTGGCAAAGATGTGCATGTCCTACAGAGAGGAAGAACCATTACAGAGGCTTGCATATAGATGCAAAACAATAAACTTATTGAGATTGAAAAAATAAAGAACTGTTTCTTACATATACTCTGAATTTGAATTGTCTGAATGACTTTAAGAGGAAATGTCAATCAGCAAAGTGATTATGTAACATGTCAGATATTCAAGGTTGAATATTTTAGACTAAAATTAACACTTGCACATAGTTGTTAATACCAATTAGCATAATCTTGGACTATCCCAGTCTACTCAGGATATATTGCCATCCAATTAATCAGGCAATATGTGACAGTAGATCCCAAAAGAAGTATTAAAGTTGACACTTTCCATCAGAGGAATCAACATTAACAACAGTTCAAAAATTGTATGACATTACATGTGTGTTTTGTCTGTTTTCATTACAGCATATGGTGTACAACTTCATTTTGTGTACCACTGACTGATGACTTATATCTGCAAGACCAGAGGAAAGTCCTGTACTGTACTGGTAAAAATACCCCTGACTGGTCTCTTTTCTTTCCAAATACTTACCCTGTCTACATACCAGAGTAGACAATAAACTGTTGGGAGTTTTTTTCTTGTTGTGTGGGGTGATTAATCCAAAACACCAAAAGAAGTGTATAGCTCTTGAGAGCAGTCACTAAATACTGAGTAAATAAATAAATAAAATTTTCACAGATTAAGACCTACCATTTGGGAAGCTATCAGGATGCAAAATTTCCACTTGATTCACAAATAAAAAAAAGGACATTTGGTTTCATTTTTGAATCTGTTTTTTGAGATGTGTATTTTCTGCAGGAATATCAGAGGAAATCTAAAATTAGATTTTGTCATGGTTTGAAACAAAATGAATGTAAAACATTTGTAAAGACATTTACTTTAAAACAATAATCTAGTATTCAAAGGTCCTTAAGTCTGTTATCAAAAAATAAAAATGTACCACTACCCTCAAGATTGCCATAGCATAAATGTGCACAGAAAAAGTATCTTTTTCCATAACTGATTTGTCTTTTTGTTTTCAAAATTAACTATCACGATGTTCAGAAGAGAGATTTGGTTTATAACTAAGAATATCAGAATGTTTTAGTGTCTGCTTTCTAGAAAATCCTTAGATAGCTTTTCCATCCTCTCCCTTTCCTGTCTAACACATTCTGTGCATATCTGTCTGGTCTGGATTCAGTGCATATTGGCTTCATTTTTCCTTCTGATATGCCAACAAGTGTTTGAATGAGAATATAGATATTGATGTACTCTGGGTCCTTCTGATAACTTTTCCTTTTGATTTTAATCATTGTTCTACCTGGTGAATGTGATGCCAAGGTCTTCTGATCTTAATTCTGTGACCTGTTATCTGTGAGGTACAGTTTTTGATCTCTCCATGTCTTCTGAACATTATCTCTGCAGTATTTGCCTGATGCCCCAATATAACTGGAGCCTTTCCATGTTGACCAAACTGGAGGCCCTGTCGATGTCGGCTGTAGCATCTCATCTTGTACACAGTATTGCACAGAACTTGTAAGCACATCTGTATATCTTCCCGATAGTGCAGGATCTAATGTGGACTCCCAGAAGCTAAATTTTGGTCTCAATCTGCCTTTCCATCAGCTGATTTTATTTAATGAGTCCATCTATGTTGGCATAAAGCATCTTGATTCCTTTCAAAAAGACCTATGTGAAAAACACATGTGTACTAATTTGTTTCAGTATTCAGAGATGTGGGGGCAAGGCTAGCAAAGTAAGAGGAGAAATAACAATGGGTATACATCACTACCTTCTTCTCACAGATAAAAGTAAGTAGGTTTTCTACTTATCTTCCTCTCTGAGTGGGTCTTATTCTTATGGTGGACCTTCTTTCTCTTCTCAAAGTAATTGTCTCATTGCACTCTTCTCTTATATTATTTATGTATTTTCTACCATGTGCCATAATTATTATAGAATTTTTACATAGCCTCATTTAACTGTCATAAGACAACTATTATTTTATTTTATTTTATTTTTTTGGTATTTCAAGGTAGGGTCTCACTCTAGCTCAGACTGACCTGAAATTTACTATGTAGTTTCAGGGTGGCCTTGAACTCATGGCAATCATCCTACCTCTGCCTCATGAGTGCTGGGATTAAAGGTATGTGCCACCACCATGGCTAACTTTATCCTGTCTTTTGAATGAATTATTTTGGTAGGTATTGCAAGCCAAGGTTGGGAGCCATGTGGTCAGCTCTGATGTGTGCTTATCCATAGGGCTGTGCCTCTCCTCTGTTATCTGGTTAGGTGGAATGTTTGAAAAAAACATTAATTTCACATGTATAAAAGACTTGCTAATTTAATACTTTCAAAATGTTGATAAATTATTTTTGTTGTTAAGGGATGAAAGTGAATGAGGGAATATTGGATGATTGAATACACGAGGAATAAAGATTATACAATTTTCAAAGTATGTTACTATTTCAACCAGGAAGAAGGCTGTGGAGAACATTCGGAATTGAACCTTGGGTTTAACATTGGAAAGGCCCGTCTGTGAATTCAATGGCAAACTGAAGACTGGATCCAAGCTTTCTATGTTGACATTTTCTCCTTTATAGTCAGAATCTTTCTTATGAACCAATCTTTCAACATATATATTTTGTTTAGACTCTGTGATTATTAAAAGCCTATATGATAAGAAAACAAATATAGGCTCAATGAATATAAATAATGTCTGAGCTCTTGTCTAACATCTAGGTCTACCTTTGTATTTCCTGCCCTATTTTACCTTATGAAAATGTGAATTTGAATTGTTGATACTTTTAATATAGAACATTCTCTTACCTTTATTGCCTGTGCACAAAAAGGATTTTCTCCCTAACAGGCATCCTCATGACGTCCCTGGCAGGTGATGTTCTCTTGGATTCCTCTGACTGGTGTCCTGATGGATTCCTATCATCCCCATGCATTTTCTTGACTGGTCCTCATTAATTCCCTTGGCCTCTCTTCCTCGTGTTTATACCACCATGAATCTGAACACCTGACCACTGTTGATTTACCCACAGGCATCAGTCCTTCCATAAAGCCTCTCTTTATTCATTTCTAGAGAAAGCTTCTATTGCTATTTTCAGAAGGATAAGATAAGTGCTATTTATTTGCACTAGTAAAACCTGCAAATTCTAAATTCATCCTGGCTAACAAGAATCAGTTATCTAAATTGTAGAGATTTAGGAGACACTTTCTAAGCTATCAGTAGCTTGAAACTGATCATAGTGAGACTAAATTACAGAAATCTATAAGCACACAAATTTTCTTTCTTTTTGTTTCTCTGGAAAGCTGGATTACTATCACATAACATAAAATAACATTGGTTTATTCTTATTCACATATAAAATACCAACATAGTGGGCATAATTATACAACATTTGACAAAGAGTTAGGGAGATACCACATTCGTCATCATTTCACATATTCTATAGGAAACAGTTTCATTGATTAAAAAATATTCTGTAGGCTACAACTTCAAGTAGAGCAAAACTCCAAAATACACTGTATTCTGAAGATGGCAGTGAGTCATCATATGCTGATATTAGTAAACTGCACATACAGCTACAGAGTTTTAAAAATTACAGGCCTTCAGAGTGTAGTCTTTGATTAATGACTTAATTAAGGTGATAGTAATATGAATCTGTGATAAGAACACTCATGAAAGTAGAAAATACTCTGACATGTGCAGTCATTGTAGAACACATTGATAACAGTGGCTGAATTAGTGGCAAACACTTGAAGATCTTCCATAAGTATATTTGAATAAATACAGCCAAGCCAATATGTCATATAGTATACTTCTTTTTTTCTTTTGCTTGCTACTGTATTATATAATAGCTTGCTAATAATGCTTTATTGTTTTTCTGTGCATAACAATAAAGTATCATAATAGTTAATAATCATATCTACATTGTACCTTTATGTACCTTATAATATTATGTACCTTATAATAGATGCTTCATAAATTAATTCTATAGGAAGCTCATAAATTAATTCTATAGGAAGCATCTAGTTTTTTATTTATTAGAAACTGTATGGACACATCATGTGTTGGTACCATTATTTCCCTCTCCCTACCCCCATTCCACTGAGAACCCTCCTCAGTGGGGTTGCTAGTATTCACCATGGTGTTGTAGGTTAGGAGTTGTGAAAGCGACAGTCATCATGTGGGGAGGCAATGGCCTCCCATTCTGTGGCTCTTGCAAACTTCCCAACTCCTCTTCCAAAAAATTCCCTGAGTCATAGTGGGTGTGTTTTAAGTCTAATTTAGTATTGTTCTCTCAGTAGCTTCTGGATTTCTGCTTTGGTACATTTTGAGTGTCCTCAGGGTCTGTCTCCATCACCTTGGTGCTGGTTGTCAGGCTCACCTTGAAAACAGCACACTTGCTCATTTTACCAATTCTTCTGTGGTTTCATCTGGGCCTTAGCTGATGTGTGATCGGTGGTTCATCTCCTGCCAGGGAGTCAGCTATTTTTCTTACCTGGTTGATAGATTTTTGGTTGTTCTTGCTTCTTACTGCCTTCTGAAAAAGAAAAACAGATTCTCCAGTGGACTGTGAGATCAGTATAGGCTTAAGGGGATAAGCATTGTTAATTTGGAATGCTTTGGGTGGATATATTCTCTCTTTTGGTTAAAAACTAGTGAAAGCTTCTCGATGGAGACTATAGTCTTGGTCTCCATTGGATTCTGACTTGGTTCCCAGTTCTAGCTATGGGTTTCTTCCACTGAGTGGACCTCTTAGCCAATCCAGAAAGCCACTGGTTACTCACCTCTGCTGAATGCCATCATTGCACAGATGTGTAAGTCTTGTCAAGCTGTTTACCTTCCTATGTAGCACAATATCCCTTACTTGCTCTTAATGTTGTTGGCCATTTTCCCCCCACCCCACGGCAGCTTGTGTAACACTTTCCAGTACGATATGGGCTAAATCTGTGAACTGGCTTCCCCCAGATTCTAGCCAGATTTCTCAATGTTTTGTGTTGGCAGCATGTGATGTCTTCAGCAACAGGGTCTTACTTTTCACCTCAATCAAGTGCTTGGATGAAGCCTGTCTTGCTTTGGGGGATCTCACAGGTCTCTCTGATCAACAGCTCAATGTGGGTTTTAATCCATTTCCGGTACAAGGAGTTATAAGCCAAGCCACATGTTTTAGGTTAGACTTCATCCCATCCTCTCCAAGGCCCTTCTTACCAGACGACCCCCCACACACTCCCTATTGAAGGCTATATCTTTTAGTCTACTAAACAAGAGGAAGGTTTAGCATGCATCTTAATAAAGACCTTCAAGGAAAATTTCCATCTTGTTTTATTAAGAGGTAAAATTGATTTTTCTTTCATTTAGTTTTATTTTATGCATAGTATTTATAACTAATTTGATTTCACTTTCTGATCTGAGAGTGATTTCCTCTGTTTATGGCCTACCTAACTGATGCACAGAACCAAGGATAGGTAATCCTAGGGACTATCCTAAGATTTACACTTACTTTTCTCCCTTTTTTGATTTTCCCTTCATCTCATTTTTTCAGCTTTTTTCCTCTTGTGGTCTATATATTTTTGCAAATCATCATATGGCATTTTTGTTCTGAAATAGAATATAAGCTAACATAGACAAGAGAAAGGTATGGGTTTTTTTTTTTCCAGTTTTTCAAGGTAGGGTCTCACTCTAGTTCAGGCTGACCTGGAATTCACTATGTAGTCTCAGGGTGGCCTTGAACTCATGGCAATCCTCCTACCTATGCCTCCAAAGTGCTGGGATTAAAGGAGTGCGCCACCACACCCGGCCTGGGCTTGTTTTCTTTTAAAGCATAGTGGCATTTATAAATTTTGTTCATTCCCAGATAAGGTGATTGTTATTTTAGATTCTATTGAAAGAAAGGTTCTAAGACATTTAGGTCCAAGCTAATATTTTGGCTATAAAAACTGAATCAAAGAGTTTGAAATGAGGAAAATTTAATATAGTACCAATACTTTTCATATATCTAGGATAGATCTTCTAATCATCAGGTAATTGTGTGTTGATAGCAAAGATCTATAATGGAGATATATAATAGAAGACAGAAGAGAGAAATATACATATAGATTATATAGATTGATAGATTAGTTAGAAGTTAGATGATAGAGGATAGGTAGACAGATATAGTTGTAGATGGGTGATAAAGAATAGGCATATAGGTAGGAAAATAGATTTTGGTGAACACAATTGACTGAATACATGTGGAAAGTAAGTGTTTAAGTGATCATGAAAACATTTTAATAAGTAGCATATTATGAAAAATAGTCTCATTTTTCCTAGAACTTGGTGGTGTGCATATGTGATTGAAATGAAAAGAATGGAAAAGAATATTTAAATGCTTTTTCTCCAAATTGTGTTGGAAGTTTGCACAGAAGGATTTTCCTTTTAGTATTAAAATAAAATGTTAAGCATGTGAATGGAAAAGTGTACCTTATATTTATCCATGTTTGACAGAATGAGACATCTTTTTCTCAAATGGACATTTATTTTTTAAACATTTTGTAATGTATAACAATGCACATTAACTTAAATTCTATAATTCATATTCTTCATACAGCAACACAGTTGTTAAGCAAAAAGATGTTTGGATAAAGAAATTGGGAAAGTAGCAGATGGGCTGATAATTTTTCAAACTATAGACAGTGCTCATATTCTAAACTCAAGTTCTTAGCTTACCATGAACTTAAAGTAAATTACAGTGAAAAATAGGAAACTTCAATTCAACCAATGCTAAAACAAGAGAGGAGAGAATAGAGAAAGAAATAGAATGAAGGAACTCACATATTTTTTCAGGACAAAATTTTCAATAAAAAGAGAGGTCCTCCATACTATTAGAACTTACCTATGCCACACCACTGTGTTATTTGCAGGCACTGACAGGTCTCTGCCCTGAGAATAGATTATTAGTATTTTCTGCCTATTTTACTAGTGAATTAATATGGTGCATAAGTCCCACTTAATGTATAAAGTGCAGACAATGAATGAAGCAGAGCAAGAGATAAAACAAGGTCCATGAAATGAAAGAAAGAAAATGTCTTCCATCAAGAATCAATATTCAATTATTTCTGGTTCTGTGATACACAAAAGCTGCTATTGATATCATAATAGTAGCTACCATGACAATTTAGAAGAACCACTGAGGACACAGAGAATATTTTCACAGCCCTTTACCAGTACAGATGAGCAACATATAAGTGATATGTCACTTAGAAATTCAAGGCAAACTGTTACTAGGGTTTAAGATGCTCTTGGCCAATATATAGTTGCAGTTCTGTAACAACTCTCAGGGCTTTAACTAATGGAAAAGACAAACCTAGAAACCTCACACATTCATGAATTGATGGTCATTGACACATTGATGCCATCACCCTGAAGGCATTTTTTACTTTTTCCTTTACTTTAATACCCATAATGTGTTCTGCAACCACAGATTAGCAATGTGAATGACACCAGTTACTTCTCTTCTTGATCCTCTGGGATTTTCAGGTTTTCCTGCCCTGTGGAGAACCAGTACTAATTAAGAGAAAAAAAGGAAATGGCCTGTGCACTTCTAGGAAAAGTAACTACAAATTTCTTTATAAGCATTTATATAGAAATGTCATGACACAAACTACTCTTAAGATTAAATTTTCCCCAATTTTGATTATAAATGAAGGTTTTATAGGACAGCTAAATCCTTTCATTGTAATTATTCAACTGGTCCAGATTATTTAATTAGTAACACTGACCAAATGCCCAATTTGATGCTCCATGCAAACACTGTGCATTTTTAACTACTTCTGCTTGGAGGTAGATTGGCCTCATCATCATTTTTACAAAAGCTACTATCTTTGAAGTGCCAAGTATATAGACCAAGTGGGTTTTCACATCTGCATATTTTCTTATGAAATATGAAATAGAAAATGCAATAATATTTCATACATCAGGACATTAGTTCTATGCCGACATTTGATTTCCATAGCAGTGCTTAAATTTCACTTGTAACAACAGAAAGCTTCTGAGAATCTTTTGCAATAATCTGCACACCTTATCCCTATCTTAAACTCTGTAATTGTTTCCATAAGCAGAACACAAAAACCCCACAAACTTTCCCACTAGAATAGCAGAAGCTATAACTGGAAATTTTTTTTGAAAGGCACAGCAAAATAAGTTAAATCTTAATGATGGAAGTTAAAGGAAGTAAAAATATGCACAGCTGAATGCAGAAAAGTGTCATGGGATGCTGGCAGAGACTACTTTGCCACATCAAAATATCAGGGTTTTGTTCAGTGATATCAGCTTGGAATTGGAGGGAAATATTATATGTTTAATCTGACTTCTATACCAAATATTTTCTATTAAAAACAATTGCTTTGGTGCTTGAAGGAATAAGACCTATGGTTCAAACTTTGCTCCTCAAAATTTCAGATGCTTGCAAACCATCTTGGATCTTGGGATAATGTAAATTATTATTTAGTAAGCCTGAGAGAATGGTTGTAATTCTATAGTTCTGACATGTGCCTATGAGTGGTGATGTTTTTCTCTAAGAGCATAAGGCAGCATTAATGCCTAATAAAATAAGTAGAACATTGTTGTATTTGATTTCAAATATCTTCACCTATGAAATAAAACCATATTAGTCACAGAAGTTGGCAAGTGTGTTAATATAATTCATTCACTTTGAAAATAACATTGTAAAAACTATTTTTTAAAGTGAAACATGTAAGAGGCCAGTAAATAATAACACATTCTTTAGTTCTTCAATCATAAAATAAGCATGCAAGAGGGATTTTAATGGAAATCTGAACTTGGTCAATATTGTGCAAAATTTGATGCGAACTATATCTACATCCTATTAAGACATATTCAACAGAATTCTGAATTCTTCACCTATATTGCTTCATTCTTTGTACATTTGGAGAGTATGCAACACACAAGGCAATTTTTAAAGGATATTTTGTTTCATTTTCTATTACTTGTTAAACACTGTGCTTTTTTCAGAAGTGAAAAATGAAGACTTTGTTCTTTGATTAAAAATAACTGCCCAAGCAATCATTTTCTGGCTCTAAACTACAGAACATATACATATGTGAATTAAAATAGTCTGTAAAGAAACTGGAGATAGAAGCTAGATTCAGCAATGCATTAAAGTCATAGATTTATAACCTGTATAGGCATTTCACATATTATATAAACTTTTGACTCTATCTTATTCATTTATTCTCAGTTTATAAAATATTCGTGTCTGTGGACATTCATATGAGACTTGTCTGGTCTTACCACCTCTTCCCCTTAAAATGGGCTCTAGACACTTCATTGCCTTTCTGACTTTTCCTGCTTCTCAGTTAGATTTTGTTGTAAATGAGGCTTCTTTGTTGCTCTAAACAGTTATCCAACTTCAAGTGGTGAAAAATTATCTAATGTGCTTGAGACATAGATAGTGTGGGCATGGTGAGGGTGGTATACTAGGTAAATCTGTAAATTAAGTTTTTAAAAGCTATAACCTCAAGTCTTCCTTCAAGGGTTAAAAATGCTCCCTCAAAATCTGCTAAACTTTGTAGTGCATAATCAAGAAAGTAAATTTGTGATTCAAAGTAATTTACAGGTAAAGATTCCCATATTTACTACTACTTAGCAAGTCTATTTTAAAAATTCTGGACAGTATAGACAACAACTGTATAAATCTGATACATATAAAAATCTTCTTTGCCCCATTTGCCTATAATAAATAAAATTACATGTGTTGAAAAATTGCTGTGGGTCTATAAATCAAGCACAACCTTAGTTAACCAAAAATATGAATGATTTATCATTAAATCATTGCTTGCTTATTAAAATGAAAAATAAAAGAACTAAATGTTAAATGAGATGTTTAGTGAATTCAGTGGCTCCGTACAGATTTTCTAGGACAAATATTGATACAAATCAAAGTGCAAATCTCTTTCTTTTTAAATTTTAAAGCATGTCATTCAAAGTTTTAGCTTGTGTGCATGGTGTAAATTGCACACACTTTTCTCAGTGACAAAAAAAGCAGAGTACATTAAAAACTGAAGTAAAAATTAAAATAACTTTTGAAAAAGCAGTCACAGTTTTGTCATTGGTATATGGAGGTTGTTCCATGGGCCCATCCAGAGTTCCTCATCTGACTGTGTGTGGTCACTGTGGAGTTCTGCAGTGTCCTGGACACTCCTACTGTCAACCACGGACTCCTGCTCAACTGGGCTTTTCAGTCTCATTCCTGAAGGCTTTGGGGCTTGGTGGTCAGCCACCACAGGGCAGGGGGCAAAGGTGACCAGAGTTGGTCTTCTGTTTATTTTTTCCGTAGCAAAATGCCCCTTGGACAATGTGTTCAGGGACATGTTCTCCTCGTGAGTCACTGTCAACTTTTCTAGCTTCTTGAAGTGCCTCCCCAGCCGTACGGGAGAGGGGACTTTCAAGTTATCGCCAAGACAGGCACGGCGCGTTCTCACCACAGAACCATTCTGGGCAATATAGATGTTGCCATTGATGCTGCCATGGCTTCTGTTGGGGCTGTGAGCACCACTCCTCTGACATTCGGGAGTGCTGTCCTCTCCAGTGGAGCTATGTTCATAGTCTCGGTCCACCACTAACTTGATCATGCTTTTTCTGGCCCACTGAGAAAGTAAAATATAACAATATACTAGTCATTCTCAAAGAAAGTAAAAGGAGAAAGCTATACAATGCCTATGAAATAAAAAACGATATTTAGAAAGGCGTCAAAGGCAAGTCATTAAGAGAGAGAAAGAGGCAACTCATCATATCACTTTCTTTTTGCCAATTCTTTGTTGGATTTAGAGTTGTTTTAAATGTTTGAACAAAGTGTTGCTGAGTTAGGAAGAACACAGAACAAGAAACACCCCCTTTTACATCATAATACTTACGCCTTTAATCCCAGCACTTGGGAAGCAGAGGTAGGAGGATTGCCGTGAGTTTGAGGCCACCCTGAGACTACATAGGAAATTCCAGGTCAGCCTAGACCAGAGTGAAACCCTACCTCGAAAAACCAAAAAAACAAAACAAAACCTTGAGCCACATGAAATGTGCAGTATCTATAGTTAAGTAAGAATATTTTATTATTCTTCAGCTGCCAATTCACACTGAAAGCCATGGACAGAATCAGTATTTTTGTTCTTTGCAGTTCTTCTCTATCCAACAGCTTAAATGTATTTTTAAGCCCATGTTATTCTAGCTTGTAAATCCATCACTCTTGATAGCTAAACATTTAATCCATATAATCACCTGAACTTTACCGATTTTATGGGTCTAATCATTGAGACCCTGATAACTTAAGGGGAATAGCTTTCCAAAAGCACACTTTACTGGTTAGTCCACAAAACTGAAACCCTTCTTCTGTAAGCAACAATGATACATTAGTATTTTCACCATTTCAGCTTCAATTGCAAACTTTCATAAGTAATAGCAAGGAACAAAAGTTAACAATGCTGTATATTTCTCCAAATAGTACTGCAATTTGGGATATGGAAATTATCAAAATTTTATCCTGAGTCACACGTTTTCAGATATCCAGACATATATTTTAAAATTATTGTGATTACTTACCCAGAAAGTAGTTGTAACTGTAGTATTTCTTAAAAAGTAACTCTTATCCAAACAGAAAATAAAATGGCAACCAATATTATTTTTTTTAATGCTACATTGAATTTCTAGTACTTAAAGCTGGTGAATTACAAACCCAGTTGAACATAGTCAGCACATTTTGGATAACACATCTGCCAGGAGAAATACCTATGCAGAAGCATACTCTTAATGACCTCATTTGCTAGTACTTGTCCCAAAAATTGCAAAGATTATATATATATATATTATATTATATATACATTATATATATATATACATTATATATATATATATACATATATATATACATACTCATGTCTTCCATTCTAATAGACAGTATGACAGAAGTCACTGTACATTAATAAAATCTCTAATGGAAAAAAGTAAATACTAATTGGCTGACATGTCAGTTTTGCTCTAATATGTTTGAACATTCATATCTATTTGGGTGGCACATATCTTCACTTTTCTGGCATACTTTTGATCATTAAGTCAGGAAAGTCATGGTCAGTTCCCTCCCCAAGAGGCATTTCGAGAGCACACAAAGCACTGCACACCACACTCATCACTGCACACCCCCACCTACTGTGCACTCTTCTACAGGGCTGTGTTATAGCCTTCCTTGTTTGCTTCTCCAGACTTCTGGCTTGTATGCTTGTTCCTATCATAATCTGGTACCTGAAAACCCCACGGCCCCCCGGTCTGGCTCTCGCTGCTGTTGCTGCTGCTGCTGCTGCTGGCCACTTCTGATTCTGCCTCGCTCTCCATGCCCCCCTCTACAGAGGCTGACTCTGCACTGCCTTCCTCAGGGACATTTGCAGCTTCCAGTTCAGTGGACTCTTCTAAGGGTGTCAAGTTAATCTCCTCCCCCTCGGGGTGTGCTTCTCCCTCCTCTGGAGGCTCTTCTTCCTGCAACACAGGCTCTTCTCTCCAGAACTTAGCCCCTTTGGCCTCCTCTGGCACAGGCCTTCTTCTGGCCAGCACGATGTTTTTCCTTGCCTTTTCTCCCTCTGACTCAGTGGACTCTGATTCCTCTGACTCCGGGGTGGAGCTCTCCTCTTCTTCCTCCTCCTCCGATGGGGTTTCAGACTCAGACTCCTCCTCTGTGGTCTCGGACTCACTGAACTCTGATTCTGATTCGCTGTACTCAGTGTAATCACTGGAGGACTCCTCTTCTGACTCCACTGTACTCTCGGTAGCTTCTTCTTGGTCTAGAGTTAGTTTCAGATAATCTCTGTCTTCTTCCTCTAGGCGTCTCTGCCATTCCTCACCCTCGAGGTCAATGCCTCTTTTCTCCGCCAGGCCTCTGACTTTCTTAAAGATCATGGGGAATATCCTGGCCCTCTTCCAGGTGTTGTATGTGGGCTCAGGTGCTGGTGGCCTCTCCACAATTACCTCTACCTCTTCCTCCTCACTAGGCTCTCTAATTTCAACTTTGGGTTTTTTAATTTTCTTTGGCTCTTCCTGAAAATTGTGAAAAGGTAATTGAAATGTCAGCTTGGGGATAGTTAAGACATGACATGACCATGTCCCAACATATCTGCTGGATGACAGCTTCATGAACACCATAGAGCATATTTTAGGAAACAATCACAAAATTCCCCTTGCATACAGAGAGAAGATAGCTGGCAGAGTGTTAATTATTTTATCTTGGCTACATAATTCCAAAATTAAATTATTTCTTTTTCTTTGTTCAAAGTTCCTTTTGTATCATACACTAAGATATAACCTTTATCTTTCCCTCTCCTACTCTAGATTTTGGCTAATAACTTTGTGCTTGTGTCTCAGAAGTTTAAATGAAAATATGTTAAGTTGAAAACTTATTGGAAAATTTTTTTTAATTTAACAGGTTAGAGTTATAGTTATATTCATTTTGTGAGGTTATTTGTCAAATAGATATTGTAGGCAAAATTTAAAAATTTGATAGAAATGTTTTGAGGTAACTTAATCATTAATTAAATAACATTAAACATACTAATGGAGGGCTAGAGAAATGGCTTAGCAGTCAGGCACTTGCCTGAAAAGCCTAAGGACCCAGATTTGATTAGTCACATTAGTCAGATGCACAAGGTAGCACATGTATCTAGAGTTTGTTTGCAGTAGCTAGAGGCCCTGGCATGCCCATTCTCTTTATCTGCCTCTTCATCTCTCTTTCTCTGTCTCTATCTCAAAGAAAGAAATAAAAAAAATATTTTTTAAAGTAATAATGGGTACTCTGGTTTCTCTTCAGATCACACAAATCTTTCACCTTTTAAAAGGTACTAATGGAATTTTTTTAAATTCTCTGATAATTGAAAAAATGTAAACAATATTTCATATGAATAGTAGTTTTGTTACTCAGTTCAGGAGCAAAAGAAACTATGCATCACACAATTATAGTATAATTTATTATAGTACTGTCTTCATGGAGCAATATTCATGATTTTAGAAAACATTTTATCACAACTTCTTCCAAATTTTGAATATTTTATATAGAAAGAGAACTTTAGAAACTTAAAAATATTTATTTCCCTTCACAGACAAGGAAGTGAAATGGCTAGCAATATTAATTTTCTTTCAAAATATGAGTATTAAATGATAGGATTCTTCAATATTGAAATAGTATATTTTGTTAGGCAAAGAAGATTGAATATTGTTATTACTACTTCACATAATGAAATCATAGTAATCACCTCTTCCTCTTCATATTCCTCCTCTGCTTCACCAACCACTTCACCATATTCCTCCTGTCCAGCTGGTGGTAGCAGGCGGCGGCGACTTCCATACTGGGGCATTTCATACCTGCAACATAAACTTGCAACTTGAGACATTTCTATGTGTGTAGAATCTAACATAATGGTCTCTGCTTCTTTTTCTTCATCATTTAGTTTACAGATATTTATACAGGATATATTAGTCTCCTTGCAAATCAGTTACAAACTATGGGGTTAGAACTACTACCTGCTGACCAGATATTTTTGCCACATGGGTTCCCTGGAACAAGGAAGAGAGTTTTACTTGACATATAGGTTTAGGGAGAGATTAAGATGAGAAAAAATTGTAATACTTTATAATTAACCCAGGACACAAAAGAGGTTCTTTCTAAAAGTATACAGTTCACTTTGAACATAAGGTCTACATTTTTATAGGAAAGTTTTTTTCAAACATGGTTTGTGTGTTCCTTGCATTATTCTTCAGTATTTTTTGAAAACAGTTAACTTATGTATACTCAATTAACCTTTTTAATACCTGTTACTAGATTCTTAAACATACAGTGAATGGTTAGATAAAATGTTGAACATAGCATGAAAATAAGTGGTAATTCAGGAATTGAGCAAATATATTTGATACTACCTTCCATTTTAATTATTACAAGTATTCTTACCACAGTTCCTAGATTTATAAGCATTGTCAATATAATGAAGCAGTTAAAATTTGACTGAAGTTTAAGTTAGTGTATTTACTCAGTTTCAAATACATACTAATGAAATGCCTTTAAAAATAAATATCATTAGTAATAACCAAAAAGTTTACTCCCTGTTAATATAGACAATATGATTGTGAATGAAAAATCTGAAGATGTACCCATGCTCATAACTGTAATAATCTTGTCCATATTCCTGGCCAGGATCAATCCCAGACTCCATGGATAACTCCTATTGTTCAAAAAGAGAAACTGCATTTGAAAACAAATTCTTAACACTTTCAGTTTAAAGTCAGATTTTTGCACCTACAGTTCAATGGCTCTCAAAACACCCCTGATAAAACTTCTGAAAGTTTTCAGTTGAGTAGTTTTCTTGCTATTGAATAATTTTTATAAATAAATATAGTTAAATACATGTTTGCTTATTGACTTTTACATTGAAGACAATTGTAGTACTATATTTAGCATGTTTTATTTTGCCACTAATGGTTTTTGGGTACCAAATATCCTTCCATTCATTTTAATTCATCTAAAAATGATCACTTACACACTAGTAAGGAAGAACTTTAGTTAATATACAACATTAACTAAGGATGTCTACATTTAAGAACATTTTGTATTCTGAATTTGAAGACTTATAAAAAAAGCTTTGCATATAGATTTGAGATCATATAAAATTTTTATTTCTGAACTCTAGATAATTCTGACGTTTGCTGAATTCTGCTTTTGTAGAAAGATACTTTCTTGAGGTATACATGTGAAAACAATTGCAAAACCTTCGATGTTAAATTTTCTCATGTTTTCCTTTAAATTATATTGCAAAATATTACACAGGTTAAATTACAAAGGTTAATAAGATTTATTAGGCAATGGAAGAAGAGAGGAGGAGGAAAAGTATAACTATCTACAGGAAAATAGGTTCTTTATTTCTAAGATTATCTACTCTTTATAATAAGAATTAATTTTGTTAATACAGGTATAATATGAATTGGAAAACAGTTCCCTTCTCAGAAGGCAGCAATATATCATTCAAAAGGCATAAAATGTCATAGTCTGCATGATAAATAATGGGCAATGACTTAGTTGTACTAGGATTGGTCAATGTTATTGAAAAATGGTGAATTAATTGTCAATAAGCCTTATTTTAAAATACCACAAAAATCTGGGATTTTTGTTTCCCTCAAAAAACAAAACCATGGAGATAATATGATATTATTTCCACATGTCAACAATCTAGGTAGTGTTGTTTCATCTTCCCGCAAGTCAGTTGAAATTCTTTCCTGGTTGGGACTCATCACCCATCCCACTGCACTGTTCCATGTGACACTCACAGTCATCTTGCAGTCTGCCACCTGATTTTGTACTGCACCATAAAGTCTATTCAGGTACAGTACTTCCATATTTTTTGTAGTTACTAATATTCTTATCTCTTTTCTATATTAGTTACCAAAGGACTTTGCAATTTACATGTACTTCATGAGCCAATTATAAAGGAATCCAATTGTGATGTTAAGACTAATCCATTTTCCCTACTGTAATAAAAGTTTACAAAATGATCAGTAGTACTGTACGTTGCAAAGGATATGGAAAAACATGAACTCATAAAATCCAAAGAGGTTGGGCTAGAGAGATTTCTTAGTGGTTAAGGTGTTTGCCTGCAAAGTCAAAGGACCTAGGTTCAATTCTCCAGGACCCACATGAGCCAGATGCCCAAGGGGGTGCATGCATCTGGAGTTAGTTTCCAGTGGCTGGAAGCCCTGGCATGCACCCATTCTCCCTCTCTCTCTGCCTCTTTCTCTCTCTCAAATAAATAAATTTATAAATAATATATTTTTTAAAAATTCAAAGAGGTTATAAATTTTAATAATATTTTGGAAAATCTTTGTCATTCATATTAATGATATGGACCCTTCTTACAAAGAAATTAAAATTTGTAGTTATACAATCAACAGAAACAGGTACATTTTTTCACCAAATATATTTACATATCAAAAAAATCAGAGCCAGTGTGAAAGTCCAATAAATAAATCCACTGTGATATCATACCATATAACCTGATGGACTGGAGTCAAGCACAGATGGGATACTCTTTATATGATCTTATAAAAGATACACACACACACACACACACACACACACACACACACACGTGGGTGTGTATTTTACAATCCAGGTAAGTGGTTAGAAGGGTAATTAATGCTTGAGTTTTGACATGAAAGATACCTGAGCAGTTATTTATGTACATGAGAGACACTCTTTAAGAGTTAGCTCTTAGTCTGTAAACATTTTAAACCTATAAGTTTTATTTAAACAAAATATTTCATTGTATGTAGGGAAGCAAGGATTTAGGTTAAGAAATGCCAGTAAGAATTTAGAACAAGAGCCAGGCATGGTGGCGCATGCCTTTAATCCCAGCACTCAGGAGGCAAAGGTAGGAGGATCGCCATGAGTTCAAGGCCACCCTGAGACTCATTGTGAATTCCAGGTCATCCTGTGCCAGAGTGAAACCCTACCTCAGAAAAAAAAAAAAAAAAAAAAGAATTTAGAACAAAAATAAGAATTATATTTATGTTATATTCAAAACCTACATGCTTCACACAGATAAGCTCAGACTTTTGAGTGACCTAATATTAACGTCATTGGTGTAAGTGTGGTAACTAGATGTCAGAACTTCTGCTTAAATAAAACTATCTAAACCTAATACATACATGAGACTGAAAATAGTCCTCCAATTTCTGTTAAATATAATTTTAATGACTGTTAGTAAAAATATAGACATGTATTTTTATTACTAGATTAAAAATATTGCTTGAGTCTTGCTATAATACATTTTGTACTCCATATAAATTACTTTTCATATATGAGGAAGGCTGAGCAGGACAAACAGGAATGCAGGAAGTATAGTAAGACACTGCAAGTCTGAGATGTGTTAGGAGTGACAGGCAGGAAAGATGACCTGAAGTGTGCCTCTTAGATACTAAAAACACTCATGAATGAAAGGTAAATTCATGCTGGGTGTGGTGGTGCATGTCTTCAATCCCAGCACTCGGGAGGCAGAGGTAGGAGGATTATCACGAGTTCAAGGCCACCCTGAGAAAACAGAGTGAATTCCAGGTGAGCCTGGGCTAGAGTGAAACCCTACCTGAAAAAAAAAAAAACAATAACAAAAAAAGTAAATTTATGTTTTCTAATATTTTTTTTTTTTGAGGTAGGGTCTCATTCTAGCCCAGGCTGACCTCAAACTCACTCTTAGTACCAGGCTGACCTCAAACTCATAGGTATCCTCCCAAGTGCTGGGGAAAGTGTGTGCCACCATGCCCAGCCTAAGTAATTTTACGCAATAAAATGGAGAATGGATGTAGCAACCAGCAAGACTCTGAGCTGACTGAAGCAGACAACAGGCATCCTCACAACACAAGAGAGACCCCAGTCATATCCCTTTTGTAGGGGAATCTTCAATTCTAGAAATCATGCCAGGGGGCATACTGCAAGTTAATTTTATTAGGAGATAAAATTTTTGATATTATTTTAAAATGTTAATTTTGCTGATGACCACACAGACATGAAATTAATTTAAAATCTCATGATGGACATTGACACTGGTATAAATTAAAACCAATGCAATACCATTTACTAAGTTTCTTCCTGCTGTGTTACCACTATTGAGGCAGGAGACCATGAACAGTTTTTAGAAGATGAGATTGATGTCCAGAAGAATGCATATCTTGACTAAGGTCTTATGTCCAGTAACTGACATTTGGATTTTAATCCTGAGTTTTCTGAATCAAATGTGTAAGAAGTTTTCTTCATGAAAACTTTTATTAAAAGTTTCCCCAATCTCTAGGTTTGAGGAGTAAATTCTAAACGAAAAAAAATTCCTCTCTTTAGCAGATGGGGGTCCAGCTCTTAAAAAATTAAATAGTATTTATAAATGGAGCTTATAAAATCTAAATTTATCACAAGTAAGTATTTCAAACTAATATTACTTTATTTTCATTTTCAATCCTAGAGGTACATACTAAATAAAATAACATGTATTTATTCTCTAACTCTGAAACATTTTCACATTGTTTAAGAAAATTTGAAGCATTTTGCTACAGGACAGATGTTAGCACTTTTCCTTAAAGCTTTGTGCAAACTAAGTCTGACTCAGGAGTAAATGTGATAGGTTCATAAACAGAGAAAATTATAACTATTGATCAATTTTATAATGTGCTTCATTCAAGGATGCCTGACTCTGAAATAGGAGTAAAGTTCTTACCTAATTTCCAGAGTGAAGCTAAAAGTTTCAAAATTGAACCATCAGTCTGCAGTGGAGAAGTGATTTGTTTTTTGCTTATTTGCTTATTTATCAACAACTGAAAACACATTTCACTCTTTAGCAAAATTATGCATTACTGACCACCCACTGTTTCCCACATATAAGATAAACAAAAAATTATTTAAGATGTAAAAATGTGTTGTGAAGTAAAGCTGAGTAAGTTGGAAAAGAAAGTGAAAATTTATACCTCTGGTTTAAGAAGAGAAGGCCTCAGCAGTTGTTGATGCTGCCAAAGAAAATTAAAGTAGACAAACATTTAGAAAATAATTCAGGTGGGAAAGACAGAATATAAGAGGAGAGGGGAAAAGGCAATAGCTTAAAAGTAGTCATCACTTTTGGGTGATGATCCATTATTCATGTGATAGCACCAAAGTAATTAAATAATTTAAGTAATTATTTGGCAATAAAATAATAAATAATCTACTTGTTTTAATTCTATGACTTGTTATTTTATATATATAACTTACTATAATAAGTTATAATTATAACTTGTTACAATTCTTAATAACACAAAATGTAATAACCTTAGTAAACAAGATTATACAAAGGCTTTTTTAAGCTTCATAGTATGAAAAGTTATCTAGGCTAGACTTTTAATAATAAGTATCATAGTTAGTTTTGACAATTTTGACCTTGTTTTAATGTGTCCTTCAGTTTTTTCCTCAGTTATAGTAAGTGTGACCAGATTCAATGGGAAGATGTGTAGAACAAACACGACATAAGGTCCATGTGTTTGGACCATATTTAAGACATGGTCCTCATTCCTTCTTTTTCTTACCAGAATGTTACTGGCATGTATCCCAACATGTTTTCAGTCTTATGATTTGGGAAATTGTCCATCCTGTTTTTTATAGGTACTTCCACCTCCCTTCTTCACCTTTTATTCACGATTAGAGAGCCTTATTGTTGCTTAGTTTCATGACAACTTATTCTTTATACAGATAGGACAAATTTGCAATTCAAATTTTGGATTAGCATGTTTTGGAAATAAATAGTAAATGACATGTATCTTAAACTATACATGGGAGGTAGGTTGGTACCTTTTAGGAGGCTCCCCTCAGTAAGACAACTACTCACAATGGGTAATAGACAACTGTCTGAAAGAATTGCTCATGACCTAATAGCCAGCCTAGGTATGTCATTCATTCAAAGAAGGAAGTATAAGTTAGAGACACATTGATTCAATTAATCTCTGAAAACCATTTCTTCATACAGACTTTGAGCTTAATTATTTAGGATCTAGGGTATATGCATTCATTCTATACAGGTACAATGCCCTTGGGCCCATTGTTATTTTTCTGTCCTGGTTGATAAGCTGTGTGATAAAGCAAACTAGGTTTCCAGTAACTTCATTGAAAGCATCTCTCACAGAATATCTCATGCTACAATATTGGGCAAAATCCTTAAGATGTTCTCTGTAGATTAAGTCATGGTAACAGAATAGAGAACTCAGATTTCCAGTAATCTGAAACAATTTTTAGATATTTAAGATTTTACCCTGGACTTTTAAGAGAATGACACTAGGTAACTCTACAACTTGTAAACTGTATCTGAAGCAGCAGAAAAACAGATTGACGCAGAATCACAATACTAAGTGAGTATACTTCAGGACAAAAAGATATCCTTGATAGTGTAAGCATATGATCTCTGCTTACAAATTGAAAGACAGACTTAAAACCCCAAAGCAAAGAAGCAACATATATACAAGAAAAGAGCTAGCAACATATATTTAAGGGAAAATAATCTGGCTTCAAAATCCAGTATATTAGTCTACCTATTACATAAATAGCACCCAAAAGGCTTGATGTAGCAGAGCAACATAAAGCCCTTACCTCTGATGTAAAACTTCTCCTGAAAGGCAGAAATGAAGAACTCACATTAAACACAGGGACTTTCAGAACATATAAAATGCAGATGAGAACCATTTAAGAGTATCTAAATAAAAGCAGAATAAGTTTTAGAAAAAGAAGTCTCCAGGGAATGTTATTAGGACAGGAAGATCAAATGTTATACTTGAATTACTTGGATCATAGACCTTTATCTCATATGGAAACTAGAATGTTTTCTATTTTATCAAAATGACATATAAGAATACACTTTCATTCTAGTATAATCACTTTACATAAAATATTTTGTTTTATTTCTGTCTTATACATATGTTAACACATATGAGATTCATTAAGGAAGGCATTCTTCATACTCATAAAATGAAATAAGTAGAGAATAAAAATATTTGCACAAAATAGAATATACCCTTCTAAACAATTATAAGACTTTTCTGTGCATTTCAAATTTATTTTAAGAATTAATGAAAACAAAATAATAACTACTCTTGAAAGGCCACTTCTATTATAAGTAAAGTAAAAAAGGTTGTACATATATTACCTAAGTATTCAGAATCATATAAAATAATAAAGTTCATGAACCACAAGAGAGTGATATATCTGGCTGTTGTTGAAAGAAAAAAAATGGTGTGCAGTAATGTAAATATTATAAGCAGAAACATTTTCTATTTATGGAGTTAAATATTTTTTCTGAATTATTGATCTTGTGACATTGATCATGTGATATCTAATATTCAACAGCAATGAAGATTTTTGACAGAGGAAAAGGCATGCTTTTGAAAGTCAAACAAAAGTACTTCTGTAGAATACACTTTCAAATCCAAGGCCTCTAAGTCTACTTATCTAAAAGATTCTGAAGTGGTCACCACAGTGCTATATGAATGGTAGTTTATAAGGCTCATAGCATACTATTTACTCTTTCAGCCATATATTTTCTGAATGACTCTGTAGTAAAATTTACAAAATGTTCATATGTTTCTGCCAACATCAGTAGGGGTCATAATCCTTCAGATACTTGCAACAGTTTAGACAGATTCAGTTGTTATTCAGTTCTTATATTGTAAAGATAAACACAGCTCATATTTAGATTTCAATGTGTCAACTTAGTCACATATATCCAAGCATATAAAACATCAAAACAAAGCTAGTTTTCTTTTTCAAAGCTAATTCAATTGTCTTGTTTTATTAAATGTGCAAATCAATCAAATATTAATAATCTAGGTGTGGTGGCTCATTCCTGTAATCCCAGTACTTGGGATGCCAAGGTAGCAGGCCATGAGTTTGAGGCAAGTGTGGGCTATGTGGTGAGTTCAAGGCCAGCCTGGCTATAGGGTGAGATTTTGTCTCAAGTAAAATAAAATAAAAACTGAACTAACTAAATAAAATATATCAATAGATTAGCCATCTTGGATCCATTACATGTTTTGTTGTTTTTCACTTATTTTTTATATTGTTTGAGCTCAAAGGAAGAAACTTAGAGAGTGAAGAAACTAAACCAATATTTGCAATTACCCATATGTTCTCAAAAAGTGAGTTAACAAGACAAATACTATGAATCATTTTTATGTAGTTTCCATCTAATCATATGTAGTAATTATTGATTTAATAACATGCCTATATTATAGTATCATATTTACTTTCATTAATGGTGAATATGTGTTGGTCTTCTCTGTGAATTTTAAATAATCCAACTAATGACCACTTATGTTTAAATGGATCTCAGCAACTGCAGAGGGAAATTGAGTTCTTTTTCTTCAGGTGGGGTTTGAGCTGGCAGCATTGGATAGAAGAGGAATATCTAGCCTTATACATTAAAAAAATTTATAAGTCTCATGTAGATGATATGTAACTGACTTTTATGATGACATCAGGAAGCTCCAAATAAGTTGTTCAATATAAGATTGTATTAAACACAAAAGAGCATAAAGCATAAAATATTAATAAAATATTTAGATAATAAAATACTATTAAAATATAATAGGAAAAGATAATACATCAAGGCTTTAAGTAGAAAAATGTTATTTGGATTTCCCATGGTAATACATGGTAATTAGTTACAAAATTTACTGTTAAGGAATTTTTAATTGCATATTTTCAAGAAATTAGTAGGAAGTATCTTTCAAAACCAGAAAAGAAAAAAAAACACACGCACACAATAAAGGCTTACACAATTGTCAATGATACCCTGTCAGAGTGCACCAAATAGGACAAGTTCTCATGCATATGACCATTTGAAAACAAAAACTACAACTGAAGTTCTTCAGTGAAAGAGAGAGAAAAAATCATGTTCAAGAACCCCAAAGAGGGAAATATTTTTGATTTGGATGAAAATAATATGAAACAGATGGGCTAATGAAATATTTAGACTTTCAGACTGTTTTTAATCTAATTGGGCTAATTTAGAATGGAATGTCAAATTCCTCATGGGTTATCACAAAATATGAGCCTGAAAAAACATTGTAGGGTTCCCAATCCATGAATACATTTGCAGAAGTAATTTTTAACTTAACTTTGCTTGGAAGTTTCAAGAAAAATTCTGTTATTTCTTTGAAATAACAGAGCCTGTGAAAACAATCTTAGCTTAATTTGTAACAGTATTCTGTTTTCCTATAGCATTTACATACAGGTATTTTGGAACTATATCTTTCTTTGTGTAGAATTTTATCTTCTAAAACATTAAAATTCTAAAGATAAACAAATATGACAGTTTCATTCGAAATGAGGATTTGTGATGTAAAACTTAATCGCTAAGTTCCATGGGAAAAAAAATAATTACTTGATGGTCACATACCATACATTATATGCACATATCTTTTTTATACTGTACATGTATACATAATTTTGAAGTGAGCTACTGCCACTTGGTAACATAAGACTAAGTTTCATGACGGTAGGAACATACCTTAGAATAGCTAATATTGTTAAAGTCTAGCCAGCTTATTTCTAACAACTAGTATAATTACCAAATTTTATTCCTTCAGTAAAAATCTCCTAGCTCATACAAGGAGCAAAGTCTACATAAAACTGGATGAAATTTAGTTATTTCTTTTCATTAACAATTGTACATAAAGAAAAATTTTCTTCAAAGGAAAATTTTATAATTATTATTAAGGAGATGATATAATAATAAGAAAACACATTATCAACACCAGTGGGAACAATGAGATCTTACAAAATTCAACAATTGAGATTTATTTTCCTTATGAAGAAGAGAAAGGAAAGCATTATGATAAATAAAAAGAATAGGACAACAATCAAAAAATAAGAGTTAATCAAGTTATAATCATACTTGTAACATAAAACCAACCAAAATAAAGAATGCTCTTAAAAGAAAAGAAACACATGCTATAGCACCTGGCATTGATTTTTCAGTACTTGATATTTGGAATTTTCTGTATTTCTATATATGGAACATTTTACTTGAGAAATATTTCTTCTTAACAAATACATAGACTTCAAGAAAATAATAGTACCTATGGCATCATGTTTAGCTTACTAACAATTTGCTTCCCCCCCCCCCCCGGAAGGTTCATACACAGCTGATAGAAATAAAAAATAAAACAAAAACTAAAATCACTGCATCATTGAATAAACAAGCCTTTGGTTTAAGTGGGATAACTAACGTTCCTGCCCATACTTCCCCATTAAAAGTAGATTAAAATTACTTACTTTCAAAATAAATGTAGGGCAAATAATGCTACTTTGTAGTTAAGAAATTAGGTAAGTCTACTCTATAAGTTAATGGTGATGAAGTTAATAATCTTTTAAAATAAAAGCGTGGGGAAAAAACAGTATTGCATTGAATTTGGGGGAGAAACAGTGGAATCTTTTTGATGTTCAAATTTGATGTTCAACTTGAAGATCTGATCAAGAAAGATTTGCCCAGTTAAAATAGAAGAAACATTACAACGATGTGGTTTGACTATGAGATTGGTTGTCAGTGCTCTCAACAATTTTGATCACTTTCTCCTGGGTCTGTTCACAAGTGGTTTCCACATTTGTTTTTTCTGAAGGGCAAACAGTATGAAGTTTTGAGGTATTTGTAGGCGGATAGTTTTTTTCTATTTGTCTATACATGTTAGATACTGTCTTCTCAAGTTCAGCTAGGTTTGTCACATGCCTGAGGATGCCTTTTGGTTCTCTGTGAGGCTCAGTATTACACAGTGGGTTGGATGTTGGTGGCTGCATTGTAGAAGATTTAGTTTCTTTGACATATGTGATGCTGAAAGTGCCTTTAACAGATGGTACACAAACACTGTCTGTGGGCATTACTGAAGCTGAAGGTGGTGGATAGAGAAGTGCAGGAAAAGCAGGAAATGAAGGTTGAAGAGGTGGAGGAGAAGTAATAGGGGGAGTAGACATAGGAAGAGAAAACGTAAGGAGTGGAGGTGGAAGATTAGGAGAAAGGGGAAGAGAAAAAGGAGTAAGTGCAAGAGGAGAATCAGTAAGAGGTTGTGGAGGAGGAGATGAATCCAAAATTTTAGGTGGATGGGAAAGGTTTTCAAAATTTTTTGGTTCTGTGTCTAACATACAAGAAGCCTCTCTCTTAAAGATGAGAGGATTTAAAACACAAGGCTTTGGAAGAAAAAGTTCCCAGGAGTAGTCAGCAGGAGTAGTGATGACATTAGGTTCCGATCTGAGTTCCAAAGTTCTTGAAATAGTTGGCAAAGTAGAGGATGAAAAGTGAGACCAAGAAGAGGAGAAGGAAGTGCCTGAAGACAGAGATTTCCACTGCTCTGTTCTTTGTGTAATAAACATATCTCTTTGTCGCTTTTCTTTCTCTATCTCATTTGCATCTTCAGTTGTAAGCAATGGAGTGCTGCCGCCTCCTTGCTTTGGATAGGCCACTGAGCTTTCACTCTCAACTTTTGGCCTGGTGATTTGCCATTCCAGCAGGTCAATCGTCTCAGATCTGCTTGGAGCTTTCCACATCACTCTCCTAGGAAAGCTCACTGGCTGAGTCCATATCCTATGAATCTTTTCTCTTTGGCCCCTCAGAGACTGACATTTGACTTGTGTTCTGGGTAGAAATGCATCTTCAAAATCTTTTCTCTGTGAAATGTCTAAATTTGTTGATCTTTGACCTATACTTTCCTTATAATGAGGATTATGGGCATGTAAGTCATCCCCATCAGGAACAAACAATTTTCTTGCAGAGTTAGGTTTGTAGCTCTTAAGTGATCTCTGAGTAGGCTCATGAGCCCCAGTGGTACTGGAAGAAAGGAGCATCTCAACTTGATGACTTTTCCTTTCTTCTGAGATTGAATTATTTCCCCTGCTTTGTTCAAAATGGTAGAGAAGGAAAAGACTTGAAAGAAAAGAAGATAATGCAATGTAAGGAAACAAGTTGTGACATAGCTTTCATGAGAAAGGTGTCATTATGGTTGTCATTACTACTTTAAATTAGACAATGCACAACAATGGTGGTCTACTGAAACTAAACATTAGTTTAAATTGCTATTCTCAAAAAGACAGGGCAGCAAAATCCAGAGTTGTGAGAAGCATGAGAATTTTTCATTAAAAATGTCAACTTCTGGACTGCTCTCTGTCCCTCCCCACAGTTAGCTTGATACAGCAAAGTCCACACAGGACAGTTCCCTCCTGTATAAAGCTTAATTTTCAGACCTTCACACAAGGAATGTGGCTTTGATTCCATGTCCCTTGCTTTGTTTGAAAATGCTCTGTTCTGAAACAGAAGATTGTGGGTTGGCTGTATCTAATTCTTGTTCATTACATCTTACCTCAGTAATTCTGTGTGCTATCAAAAATATTCAGATCTAGGACAAAATTTGCAAAAATGTATAGAAAGGGATATTCTACATTCCAGATTAAAAGAATTATGTCCCCCAAAGACAGAGACTTGCTATCATAGAACCCAATATCACAACTAAAAAGTTGACTCCATGCTATTTCCCGCTGTTTAAATTCTATGCTTAATTACTTTAAATAATAATAACATAAATCAGCAGAGGGGTCATTTATATGCTACAAATATGGATCAAATTTTTTGTGAGTCCCTGTAATAAAAATAATTACATTATAATAACAGTTTTAATATCAATGAAACACTTGCTTATGAATGGATGCTGAGCTGTGTATCACAAGTAGTTGAGAGATATAACTGAAGTGGAAGAGCTTCAGAGTGGAAAAACAAGGTTCTGTGGTATAGTCATTGGGACCCTTCCTCTTAAAATGATGGGTGACAGAAGGCTTTAAATAGCTCAATTTAGGCTTCATTCTCAATTCTATACAGAATCACAAATTTATTTTAGAAGTTACTTATATTTATCTATCCCAACAAGAGGGAAAATTAAAGGGAAATGTTTTGCATAAAAACTCAATAGCTATATTGAAAAACAGAGTAATATATAAAGCAATAAAATACAAAATACAAAGCTAAAATTGTACATATGTCTACATGCCACAATTCTACAAAAGATTGCTCATGGGAGGACTAGAGTATCAGGACATGTGAGAAATTTAGGAAGTGTGAACAATTTTTAACAAACAGACAAGGCTTGTCTTTTCCTGATATATAACATTCATTTTGAAATCAACAGTAATCACATAACTTCACATGGCAATTGTTTTTCTTCATTTGATTTTGCTTGGAAGAAGTGAACTATATGTAATCATATTACTCCATTTATGATTGAAAGAACTCCATTACTTGCAAATTAACTCCTAATAATTGCATACTTGCAATTATAAGGATAATTGTGAAACCTCTGAAGGACAAAGAAACCATCACTGTATCTACTTTAGGCTAATGCCATTTACAAACATTGAAAAGAAATTGGGTGCAAAAGAAAACTTCCCTTTTACACACAAATCTCTCTATCAAGCATCTGAGGATTACATTGTGCATGGCAGCACAGTACTCAACCTATTTCCTTTTCTATTCTCTGACCCTAACCCTTTTATTAGAATGATATTAATTACTTACTTATGCCTATGTATCCACAGGTGAGAAAGAGAAAACATGTGAAAAAGAAAAAGTTTTAACTATAATTAATTTGAAATGGTTATGACAATACTTACAGGACATTGGTTTAACACTTAATACATATATCCAAGAAAGAAAATGCACATTTTATTTTCTTTCTGTTTATTCACAAGAATGATATTTTAGATAAAATCTTATGGCATTTATTTGGGTTTCTTATCACATCCTCTTCTTACCACATAGAGTTATATCTCATAATCTAATGTCGATACATAAATTTCAACTCCATGAAACATGAAAGTTATCAATTCTGAAACAGAAACCTGCATGTGTGTTAATTTTGAAAAATGGATAATAAACACTGACTTTCGAAAGGAGATATTGCTTCATTGAAGGAAAGTAAATATATCAGGTTCTAAACAAATATTATAGAGTAACTGTTGAATCTACTTGAAGTAATTAATTCATGAAGGCTTTTTTCAAAATTATCTTTGATTTTTTTTCTTTAAAATAATTTATACTTCATTGGAGGTAGTTCATTTTGTAAACTTGCTAGATTCTTTGGAAAGTTTTTGTAGTTGCTAATTTTTCCCCTAAAATAAGACATTAAGTGTGCAGAACTTAAAATGTTTCAATATATACAATTGCAAAATCTTTTACCATAGTTGTTCAAGTGAAAATATTTCTAGATATTACTAGTTGAAAATTACCATCATCAAACTATATTGATTTTATTATACCCACTTTGTAAAGTAAATACATTTCAATTATTATTCTAATATGCAAACTGACTTAACTTTACACATAATTTTTCTATCTAAACATGGCTTTTCGCATTTGTCAACATAAAGAGAATCAAATCATAGTTGCTCAATTCCTATATTCATCAATAACTCAAAAAGAGAACATATTTTGACATGTAAAAGGTAAAAATATCCTTAAAATATGAATCCTTCATTAAGTTTATAATTTTAGAAATAGAATACTTTGCCTCAATTTCTGTTTTAAATTCATTATTTATATTATATAATTTTATTATCAAATATAGTGCTAAAATGACAATATAGATTTTGACATTACTAAAACTAATATAAAGCAATACAATATTATTAATATAGCAAAAATATTACTATATCTGCTTAAATTTGTTTTCCCAGGAAAGATGAGTTCTTTATTGCTGAGGTTTGCTTATTCCTAGAATACTAAAATGTAACAGGCATATATATATACACATATAAGGGAATAAGATATGTATATGTATGTATGTATGTGTGTGTGTGTGTGTATATATATATATATATATATATATGTGTGTGTGTGTGTATATACATATCTTATTCCTTTCACAGTACAGAATAATTATATGGGTGGAAACATTTGATAGAAACAGTTGTGAAGTCTTTTACTGATAAATTAATATGCTCTCAAAATATAGGATTTAAAAATACATTATTTAACATTTCTTAGTATCTCCCCATTGTGTAGAAGCAGTGAAAGCAGAGTGCATACAGGACAGAGAACAGGGTAGATGCTCTGTGGGGAGTGAGTCTGGCTTTAATTAAAATGTGGGTTTTATTTGGATTTTCATTACTTTCTTATATAAGGTCCTAAAATGCTATTTTTAAAAAGTCTATGATTTTAAGCCATTGAATTTAGGTTTCATTGCCAAATGAGAGTTGGTTTTGTTCTTAAATCAGGAATACCATTTCACAGTTATGATTTAATCTTTTCTCCTACTTGAATTTTTCACAGCCCATAACTTTTTTTTTTTCCCAGAAAACCATCTTCAACCATGAAAGTTGGGGGATGAAACATAAATAACCAAAGTTACAAATCTGCAATTGTACATGCATACTGCTTTCCTCTAGTCTTATGTAATTTCCTTTGCTTGCAGGAGGGCTATTACTTTTCAATTCAACTTTCTGTATTTTCCCAACTATTTTTCTGCTTTAAACAATAAAATTAACAGTGCAATGGGCAGAAAGATGCATGTTCCCATCAGGGTGGAATGGCCCCCAGCACCCACTCGCTCAGAGCCCTTTGCTTAACACTCACATGGCGCTGTCTCCTAGTTCTTCATACAGATGTGCGCCTGGGGGTGGAGGAGGCGGGGGAGCAGCCGGGACTGGAGCAGAAGGTTTGGAAGCGGGGAGTGCAGACTGAATCCGTGCTGTCTTGGTGCACTCGGCCTGGCGTCTTGGATAGAGGAAACATGATGTCATGTGAAACCAAGTTTAGAAACCATAAATTCATCAATAGTCTATGGTTTTAACCATGAGGTCCTGTTATCAGAGGAAACCATTTGGAAATGTATACACAAAAGTATGCATTAATAAGTTGACCTATATATGCATCTTCATAGTATTATTTAAGGGTAACCCCCTTCTTATCTATTTAAAATAAGTGCATCTTGAAGGAGAGGTAGGATCCATAGAAATATTTTCACGTTTAAATGATAACATTGAAGTTACTGTTAGCAGGGATGAGTTCTGGCACTCTATTGCAGGGCTGGTTTCAATGGATACCTATTAATGTTCATAGTTCAGCAAAGTTTAAAGAATGATTTCACACACAGAAATTATATAAAGATAGAAACATGCTTACCCTGAGTTGAGCATCACAAAACATACTCAAATATTGAAACAGAAAATGGTGTAAATATGAACCCATAAATATGTATAAGCTTACATATCAATTTAAATCTTAAAATTAATTTTAAATATGTGATGTATAATTGAGTTGTTTAGTGGATATTTTCATAACATGAGGGATACCAAAGATGGCTTTTAATTATTCATCTCTATGAGAAGTTATTTACTTAAAATTTATTTAAATATCTTAGCATTTGCTCACAAAGCCTGTGTAGATTTCACATCTAGAGAGAAAAACTCAGATTTGGTTATCTCTGCAACCCTTTGTTGCTTGTGAACACCTGTGATGCTTGCATTAGAGCCACAGACACTGGTGTTTAATTCCTTTCTTAAAACCAAGGTATAAAGGCTGGAAAGATGGCTCATCAGTTAAGACACTTGCCTGCAAAGCCTAAGGACCAGGGTTCAATTCCCTAATATCTATATAAAGTCAAATGCGCAAGGTAGCACATGGTCTGAAGTTAGTTTTCAGTGTCTAGAGGCCCTGGCCTGTTCATTCTCTCTCTATCTCCCTCTCTCTCTCTCTTAAATAAATGCTGAAATATTTAATAGATAGAAATGCCAAGGGGCTGGAGAGATTGCTTAGTGGTTAAGGCGCTTGCCTGTAAAGCCAAAGGACCCAGGTTTGATTCCCCAGGACCCATGTGAGCCAGATGAGCAAGGTGGCACATATATCTTGAATTCGTTTGCAGTGGCTGGAGGTTCTGGTGTGCCCCTTCTCTCTCTCTCTCTCTCTCAAATAGATAAATACATGAAAATATACACGTTTAAATGAAACACCAAGGCATGAAAAGGTAGAAATGATTAGAACACATTGTATTGCTCATTTCCTCTAATTCAATTCAGTGATCTTAAATCAGCTCAAACACACACACACACACACACACAAAAGTGTGCACACACATGTGAATGATAACTAAATTTTTTATTTTTTTGCTCCTTTTCTATCACATAAAATCATGGGCAAAAATATAATTATACTTACACTTTAAACCTGTTTCAGAGAGCAATGAGTAAGAAAAAAGAGAATGCTGTATTAGAAATATTGTGCTCACAGCTTTATAACATAATTTATTTTATTTGTTGAGTAATTTACTGGCTAAAGTCAAAATGACAGGGAATTAATGACATGACAGGGAAATTCAGTACTTCAATTTGGTCAATGACAAGGGGAGCACCCCGTCCTTAGTGCCACACCTGTACAAGTGGCAAGGTGAGTACCCACACATTACAACCTACTGAAACGTTCATCCTAGGAAGTAAAAAGAGGTGTGAACATTATTTGTGACAGAGAAAACAAAAGCTAAAGATAATCTGATGTTTACTATTGGCTTGTTAGTTTACTTGGCATGAGCAATATTGACTTATTAACATCAGGATATAACTCCTTTGGGAAGTAGTTGAATGAAAACAGATAATGGGTAGTTCAGAATAAATGTTGACATTAATACTGGATTGATGGCTGATTTAAAGTGGTTTTGCCAGTTTGTTGATAGCCTTAAGTTCAGTATAGCAATTGATTTATTATGTAAATGTTAAGCACCAATATTATCGCCCTAAAAGTTATATTTAAACTTCACAGTTCATTTGTACTGGTAATTTCCACTAAATGGCTTCACATTTAGAGGATGCTATTGGAATTTCAGTACAGATAAACTTTAGTGTATTTAATTTAAAGATGCTGATTTGAAAAGAAATATATCAGTGTCAACTCTATAAGGAAGCTCTTAATATTTTCCCAGAAGTTATTTTAAATGATGAATAGTCATTTTACCATTATTTCATAATTTTTGTTCTATCAAGTAACTTATGTAATTTTTATGTGATTTATGGTGTCTTTTGTGACACATTGAAGGCTACCTTTCATAGTCAGCTCCCCATTTCTTCAAACCACCATCATTAGGAATATATTTAAAATGTGAAGCTCTCATTACCAAGTTTCTCATCCTAGTGTAAAGCCCAATGTAGTCATATCCTATCTCAATTATAAATATTTAAGTTATAATTACTTGGTTACTTTGAATAGCCTAAATATTATTTTAAACATATGTATTATAAATGGATGTATTTGACTGTGGGAAAAGGAAAATAAAAACTATGTAACAACATGTGCTGTCATATATCACAAAATAGGCTCTTGCAAGAATATTGAAGAAGAAAGAAACCGCATGGAGTTACAGGTGGAATGGTGCACTTCAGAATGCTTCTTCTAATACTATGTTGTCTACCTGGGGGTAAACATAGTAGTGTGGATAAAAAACAACAACATGACAATTACATAATGCTAATGTATAGTTCTTTCTTTGGAACTGGACAAAGTAGGAATGACATTCTCTCCAGGGTACCTATGGCCTTTTTTTTTTTTTTTCCTTTTTTTTTGGTTTTCTGAGGTAGGGTCTCACTCTGGTCCAGGATGACCTGAAATTAACTATGTAGTCTCAGGGTGGCCTTGAATTCATGGTGATCCACCTACCTCTGCCTCCCAAGTGCTGGGATTAAAGGCGTGCACCACCACGCCCTGGGTACCTATGGCCTTTTTTTATCAAGAGGCTCTTAACCTAGAGAGGACAAAGCCACAGGAGATAACACTCCTTATGGGTGAAAGCATATTAGGACCACAGGGCCATTGAGTTATCTGCAGGAAACTCATAGGAAGTTACACTGTTTTTCCATGCGAAAAATGATTTGGCACATGAAAGTTAATGTAATCCAAGAGGGGTCATACCCTCACATTTGGCAACTAGTGAGCAAACTGCAAGTGAAGCCACTTTACCAGAGCTGATTTCTGAAGCTCTTCCTGAGGAACTACCCACGTCCACCACCCTCAATACTCACTGTCTGTAACTGACCAAGACGACCAGGATGGCAGGGATACAGCAGAGGATGATAATGAAGGCCAGAGCCAGTAGGGCCCCTTCTGTGTACCCCAAGCTCTCCCCTCGCTTCTTTATGCTAGTCACCGCTTCTGGAGTCCGGATTTCCAGAATGCGTCCTCCCTCCCCGTAGTACGGCTGGAAGTCTTTATTGATATCCAGAAGCTTGCCATCCAAAAACCTTTATTGTGAGAGAAATAACAAAACTGATGGCATTAAGAGAGGTGTATTTGTAAATTAGTAAAATATTTTAATATTTGAATTAAAACACACTGTCTGTGTTATAATAAGAAAAATATATATGAAAAGCATGAGCAATAAAAGAAAACTGACCATACATCTTCATACAAATATCAAGACACTGCTTTCACCCTGACAGAACAGACTGGAGAAAACAAATCAGTTTCAGTTGAACTTAGTATGTTGAGATACAATGTTCTAGTTATTCATATGGAGTAAAATGCATATTCAAATTACATAGTACAGTTTAAAAATCACATTAATACATCATGTCCCCTTCTTTGATGTCTCAGGGGTAATGCTATAAACACAGTATATGACAATACCAATTTGCTGCTAGCCAGACACCAGCATTGTGATAGACAAGAATTAAAGAAACTAAACTGACTTTCCAGACTCACAGTGAGTATCTCTCTCTATAAGAGTATACCCTCTTAAATGTCAACATTCTCAAATTTCACAGTAAGTACTAATAATATCTCACTCAGAGTCTCACAGTATAAAGAAAGTCATAACCACTAATCATATTGTAGTATGTGCAAAGCTAATCCTTTTCTATGGAATTAGTAAATATTGTATAGTACTTGTGATTATGCAGCATAAATAAGCTGAAAATATTTTAAAGTTATATAATATAAAAATAATATCCTAAATGTTGAAAAACACAAAAGAAAGTGAAAGCAAAACATAGCTGAAATTTTCACCGCTAAAGTATAATGGTGGTTGTGAGAGACCAGCAACGCATGTGGTGGTGTGTAAGAGCAGGCCAATGTGAGCTGACTTTGAGTTATGGAAGTTCTGGTGTGCTTTGCACAGGAGGGGAACTACAGAGAGTAATTATATACCGTTTATTTCAAAATACAAGATGAAAGTCCTTGAGGAGGTAGACAACCTGATTAAACCATTACCCAATGCATACATGTCCTAAACATCACATGATATTCCCATAACATGTATGATTTTATGATTTTATGTATCAACAAAATGAAGAAAATAATATGAAAGCCAGATATGGAGCTCAGGCCTTTAATTGCAGCACTGTGGAGCTCAAGAAGAAGGTCACCAGTTTAGGCTAGCAGTACAGACTTTCTCAAAAGTATAAAAATAAACAACACCAGCTTGGGCTAGAGAATGAGACCTTGTCTGAAAATATTAAAAAAATAAAAATATAAAGCAAAGCATAGCCAAATGCCATGTTTGTATTTTTATAATATAAAAGTATATATGTACAAGTATGTATAACATGGTTTATATATATAAACATATATGCATATATATTATTTAATATAGTAGCATACTCATTTATGTCTTTTTAATAATTTTTGCTCATATTTTCAGTGACCATACCAATTTTCTATTTAAATTCAATTACTACTCTGTTCAAAGAGCAAAGAAAATATAAGATACTTAGCATCAGATGTTTATTCTATAGGCCACTTATTAGTTTTCCAATTTAAGAAACTTAACAGACAAGATTATCCAATTTTATGTTTGATGTTACATACTTTCTTAACTAAAGTTTCTATACTACAATATAAGGCAATTACAATGCATTTTTTTCTAATCTACTTTTTTTTCTTTTTGTTTGGTTTTTTGAGGGAGGGCCTCACTCCAGCTCAGGCTGACCTGAAATTCACTATGCAGTCTCAGGGTGGCCTTGAACTCATGGTGATCCTCCTACCTCTGCCTCCTGAATGCTGGGATTAAAGGCGTGTGCCACCATGTCCAGCTTCTAATCTACTTTTATATAGATAAAATAGTACTTCATAGCAATATCCTAGGCCATATTTAGATGTTGAGCAAAATATTTAGCCATTTTATTTTAGGGCTTTAGCAGTTAAGTGAATAGACTGAGAACTGTATCACAGAAAACATATTTAAATCATGAAAAGGATTGAGGATGTGTTTGTATACTGCTTGCCTGATATGCATCAAACCTTGGTTTATGCAGAGAAATCAGTGGAGGTGGTACATTCCTGTAATCCCAGAGTTTGGGAGGCAAGAGATCAGGAAAATCAGGAATTCAAGGTCATCCTTGGCTACATAGCAAATTCTCTTTTACCCTATCTAAACACCACAACAAAAATCTGGGAAGGAGCTATCGAGATAGGTCAGTGGTTAAGGGTGCTTGCTTTTCAATGCCTGCCAGCCTGGGTTTGATTTCCCCCGTACCCACATAAAGCCAGATGCACAAAAATGCATGAGTCTAGAGTTTGTTTGCAGAGGCAAGAGGTCCTCACATGTTCATCCATTTTCTTTCTCTCTGTCTCTCTCTCAAATAAATAAAACATTTAAAGAAAAATGTTCAAGGCATAATGTTCTTAATTTTAATCTTTAAAACCAGGTAAACATAATTAAAAGATAGGTACATTATCAAGGAAAAGAATACTAAAATTTATTATCAAATTTAAAACCAATTTATGTAGAAATTGCAGTAAGATGATGGATTTCAAACACCTCAAAAAATGTGTTAGATTATTAGAAGTACTGCATAAATCACTTTGGAAGTCTGGTCCTAAATAAAATCTAAAGTTAATTTGTTTGGAAGGTGATCTATATTCCATCTGCATTTCCCTTTGATGACTAGAGTACTATATTTCATATGCCTCAAAAATCTACTGAAGACCAGGTGTTGTGGTACACACCCATTATCCCAGCACTTTAGAGGCTGAAGTAGGAAGAGCACTGTGGATTCGAGGCCTGCCTTGGGTACTGAAGGATTTACAGGTCAGCCTGAACTAAAATGATACTCTGCCTCAAAAGAAAAAAAAAAATCAAGATCTAGGAACTAGAGTTAACAGACCTATGGCCTTGTCTCAGAAAAACAAAGTAATGGTTGAATATCATACTTAATAATAATATCTGTTTTTAAATGGTCTTGATATTGAATTACTATTTTATTGCTTCTAAAGCAGGAGCTAAGAATTTTTATTAATTAAAAAATTTAACAATAAACTCAGAATTTATGTACTTTAACAAAATGAATAGATAGGTATTTACTAAATAAATGAGCACATATAAATAATCAAATTATGTATGTGATGTATAGACAAGCAAAAATAACATATCAATATATATTTTTAAGTTGAAATTACTTTTATATTTGAATAGAATTTCATGGCAACAAGCTTCAGGACACTAGGTGTCACTAGAAAACAGCAAAATTCAGAGAGGCTTAAAAACTAGGTGCAGAATATATAGTAGCATTCTATTTAAGATTATTCTCTTTGTGTGTCTTGAATTTATAACTCATATACTGAAGTTCACATCAGGGAGAGACATTTCACAGAGAAGACAACATGGAAGTTTGCTGCCAGCCAAGTCAAAGGGAAAACTAGGTTCTAATTTTGCATTGTAGCTATAAAAAAGCTGGATTTCTTCTTAACTTTCAAACCTGAAGCAATTGTTATACGCAAGCCCTTCACCAATAATCCATAGTTCTCTTACATACAGCCTGGGTTGGGAGCAGAGCGTGGAGTACTATCTGGATGTACTGGCTCCTAACTACCACAGACCCTCTACTGCAAAGGATGGGCAGGCCTGATGTCACTCCATATTTGACCTGCAAATGTAGTGTGAAATCCTTGGGTTTTCATGGTAAGCACTTACTCATAGACTCAACTTAAATTACCCATGGGTGCTACTGTCACTTTGTGGCTGTGGCAGACAGAATCACTTACTTGAAAAGCTCATTTCTGTCGATGGCTCTGTTGGTCTGGGGGTCAATGGCATAGACAGTCAGGTCACTTTTGGTGTAATCTTCTAGAGAAAAGGCATCCCCATGGCGGCGGGCACCAATGGAATCCACTACCACCTTGGCACCAGGAATTTGCTCCTGAACATAGTGATCCAAGATCCTGTATGTTAAACCAAGTACAAACATGATGTCTTGACAGGCTTTCCAGGAATAAGAATCACCCTCAACTTGAAATAGCATTTAGAAAGTCAAAGTGGTGACAAACTGGGTTCCCTCTGTTTACTCAATAGGAACTGCTGAAAATTCCTCTACAGATTTTCAGTATTTAACCCCCAATGATACTGGAAGCAAATAAGCAAGAAGGAGGTCATCAACTATGTTCTATATAGGTCTACAGTTCTGAGTTTATGATACCATTTGAGCTTTTACGTGGCTTGTGGGAAATGCCAACTATGTTATAAAAACAAAGATGTCTGCACTTGAAAGGGGCAATGGGGTACTGGGCCTCTTGACTTCACTAGGCACTTGATGTCAAAAATTACACTTCCCACAAAGGTCTGTAACATACATCTTAGAGAATGTTAAGATGTAGGTAGGGACCTGTTCCTAAGAATATAAAGATCCTTAATGCAAGACAACAATGAAACAGCAGAGATATGTCAATATTGATAAATTAAAATATTAATACAAGATACTGTATGTAAATCTCTGAAGCTCTTCAAATGAATACAAAAATATAATGGATATGAAATATAATCTCACATGAAATGAATTGTATTTAATATAACAGATAGAAATGTTAACTAATGGATCATTTTCTGGAAATTGCCATTCTTTCTACTTCCATAACTTGAGTTTAATTGAAAACACAAATTACTATCATGTAGGTTACTTGTTTTTCATATTTCAACAACAAACATTTTAACCTACTTTTATTAACATTTTATTTATAACCTTTGTATATTATTATCAGAATGTGTAGTAAATATCTATAAGTATTTAAGCTTGACTAAATTAATTGTAACTATATGTAATCTTTCTTGAGATTGGGTTTCTCTATGCACTCTAGATTAGCTTCAAACTCAATAAATAGCTCATGGAATCTGAACATGGTGGCACATACCCCTAATCTTAGTCCTTGGGAGGTCAGGGCTAGAAGATCAGGAACTCAGTATCATCCTTGGCTATACAACTAGTTTGAGGCCAACGTGGACTAGGTGACAATCAGTCTCAAAATAAAGAAAAACAAGCCAACAAAATGTGTAGGCCAAGATGGCCTTAAACTCACAATCCTCATGTTTCAGACTCCTGATAGCTGGAATTGCATGTGTCTGTCACTACCCCAGGCTTTTCAAAATTCATCTGTAGATTTTTCTAAAATATATTTTTAAATATTATATATATATATATATATATATATATATATATATATATATATATATATTGAGAGAGGGAGAAAGAGAGAGAGAGAGAAAGAGAGAGAGAGAGAGAGAGAGAGACTGGGCACGTCAGGGCCTCCAGACAGTGCAAACAAACTCTACACTTATGCAGTAAGAAGCCTAGTTTGATTCTCCAGTCCCCACATAAGCCAGATGCACAAGGTGGCCCACGTATTAGAAACAAAGAATGAAGAATAATGTAACACATCCCAACCTCATAAAGCTCGTATGAATATTGCAAGACTTGTATAAGATAGCATGTGTTAGGTACCATTGGCTGTCCTGTTTTTGATGCTCAGGACACTTCTCTTAGTTTTTAATATCTTGTCAATGATAAAGACATTTTAAATAAGAGCATTAATTCAGCATTTTGAAATTTTAACAACAGTGTTGGCACATTGCAATATACACAGAAAAGCATAGTCTTGGCTGACTGCACTTTTTTATATTGCCTCATGTTGTTTAAGTGTTATGTGGATTTAGCTAGGGAGAAAGTAAATGAGAACATAATTGTGCCATTTACTTAAAAAGAATAAACGGAAAGGTGACGGACCAATAAAAAAATGAAAAATTGCCTGGAATTTAAATTCTCAGCATCAATGTGTTTATTTAAAATACAAGTAGTACTGCAATGGGGTCCGGAAGACTAGTGTTCTACACAGTAAATATAGCAACAGTGTTGGATAAAATGTGGATTTATGCAGTGAATCTAATATTTAGAGCCTCTGTGAGAAAGGAGAAAGTCACCCCAAGACCTGGCTTCACTTTTGTTCTGCTTTAACATGCATTATAAATAGAACAGAGAATCTGTGATTCCAGAGTCCTTCTCTAAACCTTTCCCTAATTATCTATGACAAGCACTCTTTTCTCAGTTCACAGGAATGGCTTGCAAAATAGTACTGTTTGGTAAAATAAATAAATAATCAAACAAACCAAGGTAGTTCCCAGGTTACAGTCAAAGCAAAATATTTTCAAAGGCAAGGACAGAGGTAGTATACCAAGGAGAAAGGCAGCCCAACAGATTTAGGTTAAACTCTGGAAGATAAGACTTGACCCAGCACAAATTTCTCTCCTTAGTTCATTGAGTCCCACAATAGCCTTCAACACACCTAACCATCTCTCCATGATAGAGATTTGAGACAGAAATGCCATCCTCATTTTCTGCAATTCCAGTCTTGATTAAATCCATGTCTTTCAACTGATTTCTGTTTCCAAGTTTTTTTAGTAGTACAGTGAACCCCAAGAACTCTAGATTCTGGTAGTAGCACAATTGAATATACAGTAGCGTAATATCTGCCTAGGATAAACTCCTCAGAACAGACAGGCAGCTGTGGTCAACTTTTAAGAAATGAATAATGTGCAAATGAGAGACGATAACAGCATGGCGTATAAAATAAACTTTAAACTAGGACTTTAGTGTCACAGTCTAAAAGCTCTAAATCCTCCAATAAATATTGAAAAACATATTATTTTTCCTATGTAGATAGCAGTTTTTAAAATCATCCAGTAAGTGTATCAATAAACACCTAGTTATTTTACTTAATTATTTTGGAATCAAAGCTTTTTTGGTAGTTAAATTTAAATGTATACCATCATCTTACCCAGTAACCTGTATATACATCTTCCAATAGTTTCAGCCAGAAATTGCATTTTAAAAGGTAAAGTTTAAGGGTTTTATTAGAATAATTGCATAACTGAGAAAGGTATTCACTCATGACTGGTTTAATTTTTATACTAAATTAGTAAGACAGCCATCTCTTCAATTAGTTATTTTTCAGTCTGAATAAGCCAAACTAAAATTAATCATCTGATGAGCATTTCTGACCTTACATGCTGAGCCGAGAAAAATAGGCTAAATTTTTAATTGGTTTTCTCTTCCAAGAAGCATCATCAGAGAAAATCTAGAGGTGTAGACTAAAATTCAGCATCCCTTTTTACCTATTTTTTTTTCTTTGTCGTTTTAGAAGTTACTCATCTCCTGAAGTATGTGACACTCCTTTGCATAATGTAAATTAGCCATGGACACCAAAAGAGGGCTCTGTAAGGAGGTCTGTAGACCTCCATTACATGTCTGTCACCCAACAAGTGTCTACTTTTTATGTTTACTTCAGAAATTTGCATTTCATGACTGTGCCTAGCCTTTCCTTTGAGTAAACAGTAAGAAGGGAAGCTCTGCTTCAGGAACATGTTAGTAATTTTTCGAAAGCCAAGGTAAAAGGATGGAAAACATTGTAGATGGCTGAAGGATCTGAAAAGTAGGCACTCCTAATATTCTTAAACTCCATTGTTCCATCAATATAAAGCCATATAAACTGGGCATCGTGGTGTATGCTTTTAATCCCAGTACTTGTGAGGCAGAGGTAGGATGATCACTGAGAATTCAACACCACCCTGATACTACATACTGAATTCCAGGTCAGCCTGGCCTATAGTGAGACCCTACCTCGAAAAATCAATAAACCAATATACGTGTGAGTGTGTGTGTGTGTGTGTGTGTGTGTGTGTGTTGCTATATAAACTCTTCCCATGTAAACCCTAAGTAATACTCTGGATTCCCTATTGCACTGTAGTCTACTGTACCCAGGGGGACACTTTCTATATCACATAGGAGAAAACCTTCTTCTCCTAATGTTAAAATAGACCCAGAAAGAGTTGTTCATTTCTACCAGAAATGGTTTGATCTTGTGAATGTTGCAACTGATTGTATTCTTTTTGGATTTGCTTGTTTGCCTCTTTCACTTTGGCCCTAAAATGGTAAAATCCAGGTCTCTGATTACTCTCTGTGGTGTCCAGAGGCTTTGTAGCATTTCTATTATTGGCTCTCATGGTAAGTTCCTCTTTCTGTTTTTGAATCTTCTGAACTCATTTTCTATGTTTTTATCATGATTCACTGTGTGAATCATTCTAAACTATTTTAATTCCCTTTGGACTAAGGTGGCATATTAAGAATTAAATTTAGTCTTAAATACATATAAGATAAATTAATATATCTATAACAGCATTTGTCTCACTGCTGATGCACACTGAATTTTTTACATAAACAAATGGTTGAATTTCTCTCATTAAGATTCATAGCATCAACTGAGATATACTGTGATGAAACTGGAGAATATTAAGAGAAGAATCAAGACTATGATGCAGGGAGCACAGGATAAGCTCTTTGTTCTGAACTCACTGCCATGTAAAAGATACATTTATTAATCACTCTATGTTTGGATTATAAAATAATAAACTTTTCTCATCTGATAAAACTTCTAAATTACAGTTCAGTTGTTCAGAGTATGTAGAAAAAGAGAGAAAGCTTGCAGGAATAAAGAGGAATTTTCAAAGGAATAATGGCTCACTGTATATTTGGAAACCTATGAAAAGCAACTGTGACAAAATATTTTCATAGAACAGAATATGATGGCCCTCACTTTAACATTGTAATAGCTTTGAAATTTTTATATCTTATGCAGAGTCTTTGAAAAATAAAGTCTACTGTTGATGTGGTATTTCAGGAGAATAAAACAGATTAATAGTATTTAAAGTTAACTAGATTACATATCATTCTGTCTCTTTCTCATAATTTCCAAATACTGTTGATGAAAATATAAGGGGCTAGGAAAGTTTGTTTCTCATTGTTTCCTTGATTTTTTTCACTTTTCTAATATGAATAATAAGCTTTTCTATAATCTTAGGAAGGCATATGCCTATTCAAAATGTTTGTCTTCATCATGTTACTAAGATTTTCTCTATCCTTTCAAAATATGAAGTGGAATTCAAAAGTTAAAAGTATTACAGTCAAGGCATTGACATCATTATCATACATATCCCTTAAGAATTCAGTTGATGTTTCTTTTCTCCAATCTCTTCTTCAAACTACTATTTTCTCTTGCCTTTCATTTGGCTCTTTTGAGACAGGGTCTCATTCTGTATCCCAGACTGTCCTGGAACTCACTATATGATTCCAGCTTGCTTTGAACTCATACCCATTCTTCTGCCTCAGTGCAATCTTGCTATTTTCTTAAACAACACACTTGCTTTGCCTATGTTAATTTTCTGTGCATTGTGCTAATTTCAATAGTAATTTTAACCCTGAACTGACTAGAAGAAAAAGTCAGGAGAACATTTCAAAATATAGGCATATAGAAGGATTTTCTGACTTTCTAAATAGCACTCTAATAGCTCAGGTAATAAGACAGTCAACAAATGGGATTTCATGAAGCTTAAAAGCTACTGTCCAGCTAAGGAAACCATCAACTGAGTTAGAAGACAGCCTACAGAACAGAAAATCTCCACTTGCTGTACATCTAGTAGAGGGTTAATATTAAGACGATACAAAGAACTTAAAATACTATGCAATAAAAAAACTAACCAAAAATGAGCTATGGAACTGAGCAGGGAGAAAAGAAATAAAACACGCCAATTAAAAAATATTCAACCTCTTTAGCTATCAAGGAAATACAAATTAAAATAGCTTTGAGATTCTATCTCACAACAGTGAAAATGGCTATCATCAAAAAAAATCAAGTGACTCTGCACTTTACTAAGAGATGCTCACTCTGCCATGTTTTTTGTTGCTCTATTGACAATAGCTAAGGAATGGAATCAATGTAGAAGTCTGACAACTAATGAATGGATTATGAAGTTGTGGTATACATAAGCAATGGAGTTTGATTAAGCTATAAAGAAAAAGGAAATTACTAAGTTTTCAGGAAAATGGATGGACCTGGAAAAATCTATGCTAAGTTAGGGTAACTCAGGCTCAGAAAGACAAATACTATATGTTATTTCTCATATGTAGATCCTATCTTTAGACACTGAGATTTGCTTTATATGTTGAAGTGAGATTCAACAGTAGTGTCCAGGAAGTTATAATGAGGCATGGCAAGAGGAGAAAAGAGGCAGGATTAAGGGAGGTGTTAGTAGATGGGGTGTGGAAAGATCTTAGTGGGGGCACAGGAAAGTGAAAAGGAGAGAAATGGGGAGGGATACACAAAACTAAAGACATTATAAGTAAATAACATGTAAGTTTATTTCTTCATTACTTAATTAAAAATATAATTTAAATGAGAGAGTTTTTATAGAAGTGTCCTGTTTGGATGGAGAAAGTTTTACCCTGAAGCCATGGGTTGCTACGGGTAAATCCCAGTGATAGAGATTAGTCACCCCATTACCCCACCCCCAGGTGAGTTATTAGTCATGGAGGACCATAAGACACAGAAAACAATGCAGGCTAATGTCAATGCTCTTGATTCCTCATCAGAAGGTGCTAAGACTCTATTGCTGAAAATATCACATGCTCTCATCAAGCAATCAAGCTATAACGAAGTTGGGAGCCACCTCACCAGCTGGCTAACTGCCATAGTGCTGCAAAGTGTTATGTAGGCTGCTGAGAGAGAAAAGTCAGTAACAGTATTAACAAGCAGTGGATTCTGCAAGTTATACAATCAGGGACTAGAGAGATTGCTCAGTGGTTAAGGTGCTTGCCTGCAAAGCCTAAAGACCCAGGTTTGATTCCCCAGCACCCAGATAAAGCCAAGATGCACAAGGTGGCAGCGTCTGGAGTTTGTTTGCAGTGGCTAGATGCCCTGCTGTGCCCATTCTCTCTCTCTCTTCCTCTTTCTCACATAAAAAAATAAGATTGAAAAATTAAATTTGGGTCTTTGATCAACTAAAATGTGTTTTTCAAAAAGATATGCAATCAACTAGTCAATCAAAATATGTCCAAGTTTAACTAACTGCTCTCTGATTGGTTTGAAACATGCTCAATGGAAACGAATTCATGCATTATAGTGAAAACTGAGTCAACAGGCAATGTTTTAGAAGGATGTAGGTTCTGGAGGGAAGCTATCAGTGTTCTTTGGCCAACTGGATACGTTAAGCCCATCAAATTGATTTCCAATGTGAATGTGCTCACTGACTAAAGCAGTTCTCACTTTTTGTTACAGAAACTTCTTTTGTAGATGGTTGTGAATTCTAGGGAGAATCAAGACTCATCAAGGTGATGAGAAGAGACAGCTCAATGTTTAGCAGGAGACAAGTCATCTCTAACACAGTCACCAGGGATCAGGTAACATTGCAGAGGTAGTAGCAGAAAGAATATTAGTGCTGCTTTCATTGCTAGCTAGAGAAGCTTCTCCATGGAGATGATGGTAGACACTGGGGAGACTCTAAAGCCACCAAAGACGCCGTTGAGAGCTCAACAATAAACAAGCTTTCTCTATCACACCATCCAAGGCCCAGGGAACATTGTGGAATAAAAGAAGAAAATAACATAAGAGTCATCAGGTGGGAAAGAGTACTTGGGTTACTATCATCTGGACATGAACAGACTAGTGCAATCATGAGCTCACATTGGTTGTCATTCTTCCCACAATCTCTGCACACTTTTGAGCCAATTAACATTGTGACAGGGAGGATGGAGAAGGGCAAATGGAATGAAGCATCAAAACAGAGGGAGTACTACTTGGAAAGAGGAGGTTGCTCAGTGAAATGAAGTTTGGGTAAGGGTAACAAAAGGGAATAGTGGGATTGTAATACAATTTACAGAATGTTCATGTATTAAAGTTTTCAGTTAAAACGTTGGCAAAATGTAATGTAAGGATGTTTATACTTTGCTTCCAGAGCTGAGGCTGACCTCCAGAAAGGAAATATAAGAATCCTCCACCTTGGGGCTGGAGAGGTGGCATAGCAGTTAAGTGCTTGCCTGTGAAGCCTAAGGACCCTGGTTCGAGGCTCATTTCCCCAGGACCCACATTAGCCAGATGCACAAGGGGCGCACGCATCTGCAGTTCATTTGCAGTGGCTGGTGGCCCTGGCGTGCCCATTCTATCTCTCTCTCTGCCTCTTTCTCTCTGTCTGTCGCTCTCAAATAAATAAATGAAAATAAACCAAAAAATTTAAAAAAAATAAAAAAAGAGCTCTCCACCTTATATCTATTAAAGGAATGGACCTAGGTACAAAGAACCTCATAGGTTGGACTAGGTGAAGCTCTTACCTGCCAAGCTCCCTATCCCTATTTTCCACAGCTTTCACTTATAAAAATTGTCTCTATAGCTGGGCATGGTGGCACACGCCTTTAATCCCAGCACTCAGGAGGCAGAGGTAGGAAGATCGCCGTTAAATTCAAGGCCAGCCTGAGACCACATAGTGAATTCCAGGTCAGCCTGGGCTAGAGTGAGACCCTACCTCAGCAAACCAAAAAAAAAAAAAAAAAAAAGTCTCTATAACAGATGATGGAGGTAACCCAGGTCCTCTTACTTCAGGAAGTAACCAGTTATCATGTCTCACTATCAAATTAACTTTCTCTCTTCTCTCTCTCTCTCTCTCTCTCTCACACACACACACTTTTGTTTATTCTTTTCTATAGAGTTGTAATATTGTTACATTTAGAGGACATAGAGAAATTAAGCATCCATCAGAGAGGAGCTTGGAAGTTTTCTTTACCTAGTTTGCAAAAAGACAAGCTGTTAATAAATCCACTTTCCCTTATTCAGTTTTGTTTCCTAATTTCTTTGGAACATAGGGATATTGAGGAAGTGAGTTTATGAACCTGTATGCTGGGTAACAATTTCATTATGGTAGAATTTGTGCTGTTATCATGAATAGTTTCTATTTATTTCATAGTCATTATATTCCTATTGAAGAAAATATTGTTCTCTCTCTCTCTCTCTCTCTCTCTCTCTCCCTCTCTCTCTCTCTTTCTCATATGTGTGTGTGTGTGTGTGTGTGTGTGTGTGTGTGTGTGTGTGTGAATCTTATGCCTGAAATTTATCGCAGGGCCTTTGACATGTTAGACAAGTACTTTATTGCAGACATAACTATATTTTAAGCCCTGAAAGCATTATTTGTAAAAATCGTGCAATTGAAATATCTGGGCTCCATTATCTGGCAGAAATTAGTTTTCAATTCCATGTTTGTGCTAAACATACGTAGAGAAAATTGGTATGGCAGCTATTTAATTATAGATTACTGCTAAAGAAAACCATACAACTGAAGAAACAGAGGAGTTAATGCTGGCCATTCTGGGCACATGGTTAGTTCTATAGACAGCCATCTTTAGCAGACCTTGGTTTCCCCAAAAGACTGATGAATTCCGATGTATCTTGACTGTTAAGCATGCTCCTATCTAAGCATTTTTATATCTGCAGTTCCCTATCTCTGAGGAATGGTGCTTTCCCTCATCCTGGCCCTCAGCTTTCTTCCTCATTTCAGTTCACTGTTCAGCTTTTGGGGTATCCAACAAGTTCTCCATAACCACCTTCTGTAGGCTGATCCTACATCTCTTCTAAGTGCTGATTCACTCCTTGTACTTTTGCATTTCTAGTGCAATTACCAGGACCAGCATCACTTTATATATTAGCTTATTAACATCACATTGGCAGTTTTTCTACAAGAAGTCCCACATAATCAGAGACTTTTGTTTGCTGTTGTTAGATCTCCAGTGCTTACAACTAGTGAGCATCTTTTTTAATGGATAAATCTTCAGCTTTTAAGATACATACACTAAGAGTCAGTGAGTTTAATTTAGTGACTCAACACTTCCCAGCTCAATTGCAGCCTGGAGCTTGGACCTAGGTCCTATGAATTCAAAAGGAACTTCACTTTTTTTTTTTTTTTTTTTTATTTTTTGGAGGCAAGCCCAAGAGACTGGTGTTCTTATTATGAGAGAGAGCAAGAGTGACAGGGAGAGAAAAAGAGTGAGAATATCGTCACACCAGAACCTCCAGCCACTGTAATTAATCTCTAACATGCGTGCCACTTTGTGTGCATGTGTGACCTTACTCATGTGTCACCTTGTGCACCTGGCTTATGTGGGATCTGGGGAGTTGAACATAGGTCCTTAGGCTTTGCAGGCAAGCGCCTTAACTGCTGAGCCATCCCTCCAGCCTGGGAATTTAACATTTTTTTCCATCCAAATCCACCTTGTGTTGCCTTAAGAAAATGTAAGTGCTGGTTTGCACCACTTAGTGTTTTGGGCTTTGCTTGCCAAAAGACATTTGAGTCTTCATTGCAGAAGCATCTTGGCAAGCTTTCTAAAGCATGTTTTGTCACCATGCTGCCAGGAGCAGAAAAATGATTTCAAGCACACATTACAGATGCTACATAAATATTTCAAAACGATGAGATTCTTCCTTACCAAAACAGTAATTATTTCAAATCTTCATAAAATTGAACTTTTTCTTGTGTTTAGTAAGCAAGGAAAGTGCTTGTGTAACTCAAGGTCTAAATTATTACTTCCAGTTTGTAGAGTGACATAGTAGTTTTAAAAGTTTTAGTTGCTATCTTTTAAAATGTCGTTTCTATAGATTCTTAGTATTTAAATAAAATTCACAATCTTTTGAGAAAAATTTGGGCCATTGTGAAGAAGGACAAAGGAAGAAGGGTATAAATGAAAATAACTTTTTCTAGGTCCTTCCATGGATTTTATTGACAGCTTTTGCTTTTATAGTGAAATGATTGTATCTTTTCCTTCCTTACAGTCTTGATCTACTTCCATAATACCAAGAATTTGTACATGACAAAAACATGGGCTCACAAACAGAAAGATTCTAGGATGCATCTAAATACTTCAGGGCATGAGAACACAAAGTTAAAGATCACACTGGGTGTTTGTTAGTACATCAATCTAATTGAAAAGGGCTAGATTTCACTATCAAGGGGAGAAACTCAATTTTACAAGCATAACAAAAATAATTTCAAATATACATTATAGCCATATAAGTCCATTCCAGGGAAAAGGTGATTAATCCTTTCCTTCATTAAGGCAGCTAGGATATACTACAGGAATTTTATTATCCAGCCATCTGTGCTCTTAGGCATCTTTGGAATAATAGGTTTACTGAAACATTTCTAATGATGAAATGGATATATCAGGTCATTAATTTTTCCTTTAATCAAGTCTCCCTATTTGTACTTATTTAATGCTTACCAAGGAATCATTAGATTATATTTTGGCCTCAGATATGGGTTTACCGTAAAGAAAAGCATAAAAGTGATCATCACATGGAGTTTAAGTTTTACACCTTATAGGATAGGGATTGCATTATGGAAAACACAGACAGATGATGAAATGATTTGTCATATAAGAATGTCTATAAGGAATTGACATGTTAACTACTTTGGTTAATGGAACAAAATACACTTAAAAAATTTTTTTTGGTTATTATTTATTATTATTTATTTATTTGAGAGCGACAGACAGAGAGAGAAAGAGGCAGAGAGAATGGGCACACCAGGGCTTCCAGCCACTGCAAACGAACTCCAGATGCATGTGCCACCTTGTGCATCTGGGTAACGTGGGTCCTGGGGAATCGAGCCTTGAACTGGGGCCCTTAGGCCTCACAGGTAAGTGCTTAATCACTATGCCATCTCTCCAGCCCCCAAATACACTTTTATATTTAATTATATTTAATTATATTTAATTAACAAGTTGGCAGTCAGCTGCTCACCAGGATTGGACACTGAGAGGTAGAGCATGCAGGGTTTGACTTGCAGAATCAACTCTTACAGCTCCTGTCACGGCCTTCCCACTAGCTACTAGAGTGGCTTTAAAATAGTCCTCAGAAATATTCCTGCCTGAAAAAAATTAAAGTTACACCAACTAAAAAATATACAAGGGCTGGAGGGATAGCACATTTAAGAGCATTTCTTATGTAAGCATGAGGGTCTGAAGAAGCCTGAGAGACTGCTAGATTTCAACCCCCTGAACCCATATAAACAGCTCCGGTATAGCCCCAGGTATCTGAGCCCCAAGTTCTGTAGGGAGCAGAGACTCAGCAATCTGAGATCACAAAACATGTAAAGCTCTAGGATCAGTAAGAGACTTTACTTGAGCAAGACCGGGTACAAGAGCAATGGTACAATGGTACAAGAGCAGGACACCTGATATTTACCTGTGGGCAGCAAAGACAAGTACACGGGATACCACAGAAGCACATCAACATGCATCCATCAGACATAACACACACATGCACACATGCATGTACAAAATTAGAGGTGAATAAGGAATAGAAGGGACAATGCCTCTAAACATGTAATTGAATAAACTGTGTACAGAAATTACCTCAGGATGGACTGAAGACCTACACATAAGATGCAAAGCTACAAAATTGTTAGAAGAAAGCACTATTTTGGGCAATGGTTTACTGAACATGAGACCAGCATGGACACCAATGGCAACAGCTAATAGATGACATCAAATTTAAAATTTCTTACTCAGTAGAGGTCACAATCAACAGAATGAAGGACAGCCAGTGACAGAAATATTTCTATGTAAAGTATTAGACAAACAGTTAACATCTGCCGGGCATGGTGGCTCACGCCTTTAATCCCAGTGCTCAGGAGGCAGAGGTAAAAGGATTTTGTGAGTTAGAGAGCACTCTGGGATTACATAGTGAATTCCAGGTCAGCCTGAGCTAGGGTGAGACCCTTCCTCGAGAAACCAAACAAACAAACAAAAAAGAGTTAACATTAGAATGTATGTAAAACTCCTATAGACAACAACTACAATGAAGTTCAATAACAATGAGAAAAGGTCAACTGACTGAAATAGATATTTCTCCAAAGATGACATACAAATTATCAATATCATATGAAATGCTAATCAAAATCACTAATCATCTGAGAATTGCAAATGGAAACCCTGGTGATATCTGCCCTAAAACTCCTTCTTTTTAAAAATGTTTTAATTTTTTTATTAGAGAGAGAGAGAATGGGAGCTCCAGGGGCCTTTAGCCACTGTAAACGAACTCCAGATGTGTGTGCCCACTTGTGCACATGTGCTACATTGTGCACTTGCATCTGGCTTATGGGGGACCTGGAGATTCGAACATGAGTTCTTAGGCTTCACAGACAAGTGCCTTAAACTCTAAGCCATCTCTCCAGCCCTAAGCTCCTTCTTTATAGAAGCTTCTATCAGAAAAATAAAGAAGAGTGAGTATTGACAGGACTATTAAAATAAAGAAATGTTTCTGTAGTGCTGGTGAAATTGTAATCAGTCCAGCCTGTATAAAACAGTATTCATGTTCTTCAAAAGATCTTAAAAAGACAGAGCTGCCACAGAATCCAGTTATACCATTTCTGGGTATGTATCATTTAGAAGAATTGGAAGTAGGACATGGAAAAAATATTTGTGTGCCTACACTCATAGCACCATTATTCCCAAGTTAGGAGATGGACACATTCAAATACCCATCAGTGGCTGAGTGGAAATTTTAATCTAGAGGGAAATGAAAATATAACAAAATAATTAGACAATGCTGTGTGCCTCAATCATGTCATGTATTTGTACCTATCCAGTGTTAAGGAGAGGAGATGGTAATATTTTACGATGATTAAATATACATAATATGAGGGCTGGAGAAATGGCTTAGCTGTTAAGCGCTTGCCTGTGAAGCCTAAGGACCCCGGTTCGAGGCTCGATACTCCAGGACCCACGTTATCCAGATGCACAAGGGGGCGCACGCATCTGGAGTTCGTTTGCAGTGGCTGGAAGCCCTGGCGCGCCCATTCTCTCTCTCTCTCTATCTGCCTCTTTCTGTCTCTGTCACTCTCAAATAAATAAATAAAAATGAACAAAAAAAAAATAAAATATATATATATACATAATATGAGCATGCATTGTTCTCTGCTTCCTCACTATAGCATGACTGTGACCTGTCGTCTCAAGCTCCTACTTCCATGTCTTCCCCACAGTGACAGACTGTACCTGAAACTGTAATTCTAAATAAACTTTTCTCATTTAAAAAGTACATATTATATAAATTTGTCATAATTGTTTTAAAGGATGAGTTCTATCAATATAGACATAGAACTTTGAGTTTTTGTTTAACCTAGGAGTATGGACCTTGGCACACAATTGAAATCATGCATCCTATGATCTCTTACTGCAATGTGTTAAAGTCTTGTTGATGCTTCAAAGCACTTTGAATAACATTTAACTTTCATTGCTTGTTATTTGACAGTACTTGGAATATCTTCACTTATCATGCAGAACTGTTTTAAATATTACTTAACCTGGATACTGTAATGATTAAAATGGCTTAGACAAATTAAAATTAGTCATATGAAAATAAGTTATAGTTATAAAAGCCATTACTCTGTAAGATCTTCTATTTTTTTCTCCACTAGAGTTGGAGGCACATTTGACACAATGACTTGCATATCCAGTTGATTCACCACAGAGACCTGAAAAAGAAAAGCAGAATATATTCAATTTTTTTCTCTAAAATTACAACAATCAAAAGATAATAGTATGTCTTCCCTACTATCCACTGACCCAATAATTTCTCATTTTTAACTCATTGTCAGATGAGTTTTGAAAAACGTATAATTTCCCCCAGCTGTTATAGATTAACATCTGTTAAGAACAATGGAGGGCATGCTGTTTACCTACAATTTAAGATGCTAAGAGTTTTCAATTATTTTGACCTTGTGTTTGCTTTTTTATTTAGTTACTGAGACAGTAGAGGCAAAATGTTTTTGTATTTAATTTCATTAATGAGGTACACTTAGCACAACACTGTTTAGATTTTATAAATACTGAAGGAATATGTATTTGCTGCAACTATGAACCTGAGCGAGGCAGTTAGGCACCCAAATGATTGCTATATATCATAATGGCTATGTTGACCTACACCCTGTGGAGATACATGCGCACAAACCAACATATGGTGCTGAAGTATGCTGTGTTTATTTAACATTTACTGAATTCCACATTTTCATATAAAAACACTGAAAAATAATAGCAGTAATTCTGGGCTTATAACACACCATTTATTTTTTTCTCATAACTATACAGGTTTCAACTCTAAAGCAGCAACCTGATAAGCAGTTATCAATATTATCCAAATGTAAAATAAGAAAACCCTAAACCATCTGGAATGTTTATGCCACAATTGAAAAGGCAGTAACATAGTTACTGTCTATTAACTGATCCAGGACAAATGCACAGTGTCTTATTCCATAGCCTATGTTTTTGTTTTTTTTTGTTTTTTTTTCTGTTTTGTTGTTGTTTGTTCTTTTGGTTTTCTGAGGTAAGGTCTCACTCTAGCCCAAGCTGACCTGGAATTCACAATATAGTCTCAGTGTGGCCTCGAACTCATGGCGATCCTCCTACCTCTGCCTCCTGAGTGCTGGGATTAAAGGCGTGCGCCACCACGCCAGGCCTGTGTTCTTTTTTTGTCACCACCTATTTATACATGAATGTAAAGTCAACTCGTAGCTTTTCTTATACATACTTCATACTATTAAAATAATATTAATGCATGTGCAACAGAATCATGACTTGAACACTCTGAGTTTATCGTATTTAGCACCAAATATTCCAACATAATTTATGGTAGGGAAAAATTCAAATTATCATGTAGTTTTTATATAGGCCCAAATTATCTACATGTAGTTACCTTGTCAAAGGTCACAAAGCTTTAGGAATTAGGCAAGTACTCAAATGACTTAAGTAGCCAAAAGCATGAAGTGAAAGGAAGCTTGGTAGTATGGTTAGCCAGAAGGTGTACACTCCTGTGAAGTTGCCTATCTTAGCTCCTGAGAATATGACCATGTGGGAAAGAAGCCCAGTTTTGCTGAATCATTTAGTTTTCAGGAGACAAAAACCCAGAATATTATAGGAAGTGTTCGAAAATGATTATAAAAGTTTTTAAACCACTGTTTGAGCCTAGCAAATCTTCCTGAACACTGTATTAAGCCAAGGATCTGTAAGCTTGGTTCATAAGCAAGGAACACCACAGCCTCATTTCAAATCCCAACATTGGTTAAAACAAAATATAGATCTATTTCTGATAAATTAAGAACATATGACTATTTCTAATAAATAAGTTTAGGCTATGTTAAGATTGGTTGTCTCATTCTTACCTCTTAATAGTTTAAATTTGTTTAAAATTTTTTTAAATCTTTGAAATCCAGTTTATCTCCCATACTCACAGCAGCCTTCATTATGGTCTAGCTCAGTGTTAGGGGTTAGCAGTTGCAGTGAGTGAGAGCTAGTGTCCTTGGATTTCCTGATGTGGGGTATGATTGTCGTTTGCTCTTAAATTGGCCACTGTCCCTCATAAATGGCCTGCTAAAAATTCACTTTTCATTTAATGAAAGGAATGGTTTGATAGCATTTTAGATAACTATGTATTTTCTTTTATAATATTGAAACAAACCTCAAATTCTAATGTCCTTAAGCCCAATATGATATGAAACATGGACCATGTTCAGTAATATTGATAAATACCTTTATCTTCTTTTACTTGAATGGATATTTTAGCAATAAATACATTTATTATTATTATTATTACTATTTTATTTACCCAGGCTGGTCTGAAGCTTGCTATGTAGACAAGGATGATCTTGAATCCCTGATCTTCCTGCCTCAATCTCCCAAGTGCTAGAATTACAGGCATGCATAACCAAGCCTGGTTCCACATGACTTTTTAACATGTTGTCTTTTGTATTTCGATATTAGTTCAGATATTTTAAATAGTGGCACATTTCACTTTATATCAGGAAAAGAAAGGTTATTTAATATGACCACTGATCACATCAGAGAAGTCTTTAGATAATGAGAAGCTGTCAAGTTCACCATGGTGAAGATCAGCTTTCCAATGTTCTAATTTTTGTTGAAAAGCTTCACTGATGACATTAATAACAAATATTGTCAGATACTTTCCTTGAAATGACAGGCTTACTTCATTTTTGTGTAAATGCTTGCCAAATATTCTATCTGAATGAACATACTTTTTATTTTTTTATTTTTTTCTTTATTAGTTAGTTTTGTATTCAGCAAATACAGTCAGTTTGGTACCATTATTAGGCTCATCTGTGACCTACCCCCTCCCCTTGGCCTCTCCTTGTTGAGGTATATGGGTCATGCATTGTGGAGTTAGCCCACAGTTATGGGTAAGCTAAATGTCTCTGCATATCATGACCCAACATGTGGCTCTGACATTCTTTCCGCCCCCTCTTCCGCAAAATTTCCCTGAGCCATGTTGGGTTCATTTTTGGTCTACTTTTTATTAAGTTGTTCTTTCAAAAGCATATTCTATGAAAAATGCAGCCAATTTAAATTATATCATGCTTTTCCTTGAGATATTTATCATGATGTATCACAGTTTCCAATTTATCACACAAAAAACTGCAAAGATGTTCAGTTCCCTTTGATAGGTAGACATATAAGGGATGTATAGGTAGGAAATGCATAGATAGGTAATAAATAAATGATAAATAGATACAGATAGATGGATAGTAGATAGGTAACAGACAGATACTAAATAGGGGGAAAAAGCAGTATTTATTGAGTAGGTGTGAGGCTTACACTGAAGGAAGAAGGTGATAAGTGCCAGAACTATGAGGAGAAAGGGTCCAGTTTAGGGTGCTACTATTAAATATTTTAGTGCAATTGTTACATTAATAAAGAGATTTAAGAATCTATTATTCAGGAAAAAGCTCTTGGGGTTTAAGCTCTTTTATAATGTAGATACTTTTTTTAAAGTGATGGTATTGAGCAAGCTTACCAAGGCAATGAGAACAGACAGAAAAGACAGTACATGTCTGAGTCCCAAGGTACATTTATACTACAAGGTCAGAGTAAAATGAATCAAGAAAATAAAATAAAGGATAATTTCAAGTAAAACAGAGATTAGTGGCAGGTTACTGGAAAAACTTAAGATGACACTAATCATACAATTGTGCATGTTTTGTCAGACATAATCAGCATGGGTACGGGACTGATGGGAGAAGAATTAGGCTTCATTACCATTACTGTTTTTACATGTGAGAATGACATAGAGAATGGCCCTGTGAGAGCTTCCATGGTGTAATAGTGAGCACTCTACTCTAAATCCACATAATGGCAGTGTGGCTAGGTAGCAAGTTGATTTGATGAAGGGTGCCCAGAGAATGGTAAAGTGTTTCTTATAAGTGTGTCTGTGAGGGGTTTTTCAGAGAAGATTGGGGTTAGAGTCAATGAACTGAGTATGGACTCCTTTCCCTAGCCATGTATGGACAGGCACCATATAGTTGGTTGGGGTCCCACATACAGCAATGCAGCATATGGGAGGGAAACGCACACATACTCTCTCTCTCTCTCTCTCTCTCTCTGTGTGTGTGTGTGTGTGTGTGTGTGTGTCTGTCTGTCTGTCTGTCTGTCTGCCTGCCTCTCTGGTTTTTCCTCTCCAAATGACTGTTTTCTGTAGCTGTTTCCCTTGTACACATACGCCAGACCTTTGACTTCTACACACTGGAACTTTATCAAGGGACCTTCTTGAGGTCTCAGGACTGGGCACTGTAGTATAAGCCTTCTCGCTGCTGAAGGTTATACTGTCTTAGGTCTTAGACTGAGCTATGCCATCAGTTTCCCTGTTAGTCTGGCTTGCCACACCTGTTGTAAAACTCTACCCTCTACGACTAAGACCAACTTAATAAAAACATTGCTTCTGTTTTTATAGAGAATTATCAATATCAAAGGAAAGAAAGCTAACTTTGTATTATGGCATGTTTGTTATAATTGGTAATGCACATAAACCTGGTAAGCAAGAAAGCAGATATTGAATGTTCTCAACAAAGAACATAGAAGATAAAGATGCAATCAACTAAATGGACTATAGGTCCTGGTGGGACAAGAATGCTGAATTTAGCTGGATATGTTCAATATTACAATTAAAGAATGCGATGTTTGAAGTGGAGATGTAGAGGCGATGGCAAAGAAACCACTTGTAAGTGATGGAAATAGAGTAGAGGGCAGAGTCATTTTAGGGAAGGCACTCAAGGAAGCATGAGGTAGAACACTGGAAGAATCATCCTGCAGAAAATGAATAAAATTGTCAAAAATATCTCAAAAGAGGGCTAGAGGGATTGCTTAGCAGTTAAGGCATTTGTTTTTAAAGTCAAAGGACATAGGTTCAATTCCCCAGGACCCATGTTAGCCAGATGCACAAGGGGGAACACACATCTGGAGTTTGTTTGCAGTGGCTGGAGGCCCTGGCATGCCCATTCTCTCTCTCTCTCTCTCTCTCTCTCTGTAAAATGAGCAAATGAATAAAATAAAATATTTTTTTAAATATCTCAAAAGAATTAAAGATACTGAGTTGAAGAGATGGCTTAGCGGTTAAGGCCTGTGAAGCCCAAGGGCCCAGGTTCAATTCCCCAGTACCAATGTAAACCAGACGCTCAAGGTGGCACATGCATTTGGAGTTTGTTTGCAGTGGCTAGAGGTCCTGGCATGCCCATTCTCTCTATATATACATCTGCCTCTTTCTTTCCCTCTCTCTGTCTGACATAAATCAATAAAATAAAATTAAAAAAAGAATTAAAGATGATGAAAGTCATTTAGGAGCTGAGCTGATTCAGCTATGATGGATGATGTCTGCAGCTTTTGAAGATAACATGGCATAGTAAGGTTCAGAATCATATGACAAGGATGATGTCTAGACTCAGGAAGGAACAAGGATTGGGAAGTGAATGCTGTACCTGGTGATCCTACTCTCCCAGGGGGACATCACAAAAACTATGGCAACAAAAATAGCGAGGAATACAAGCTAGCAAAAACATTGCTTCAGAAAACATTAAAAATAGTGTAAAAATGCCATCAGCTAAAGACAAAGTCTTATCTTCTTCCACTTGTGCTAACAGTTATCAGCAACTGCCTCTGGTGTTTAGCAAGAAGCTCCACCATGTTTCAGTAGGCTTTTGTGTCCCTTATGTGAACCACAACTTACCTTTTTTGCCCCTTTTTTACATTTTTTCACTCTCATGCACTTTTAATTTGAGTAAATAAATATCCATGATTAACTCAGGCCTGTGTCATTGTTCTTCTTTTTGGTTTTAGCATGCATATATTGTACTCTCTAGTAGTTTTTTTTTCTCTCTATATGGCCTTTCTCAACTAAAATTACTTAAGAAGAAAATGTGATCACATGTGCCTACATACATCTAATGATTAAATATGCCCAGAGAACTAAATGAAGAGAAGTGTGAGAGATGACATTTTACCAGGATATAAAAGACCAAAAGCAAATTATACTCAACTTATTTTTGTTTGTTTGCTTTCAAGAAAGATTTCACTCTAGCCCAGGCTGACCTAGAATTCACTATGTTGTCTCAGGGTGGACTTGAACTCATGGTGATCCTCCTACCTCTGCCTCCTAAGTGTTAGGATTAAAGGTGTGCGCAAGTGCTGGGATTTGAGGTGTGCGCCACAACTCCCGGCTACTTGACTTATTTTTATGAGACAAATGTTTTCATCAATAATTCTCTTATACCTATTTTCAGCTTTATCAGAGATAAATCCAACCCCCTCACATCCATGTTAGAATAGATGTATACATTGATGTTTAATATTTCAAATAAATTTGATACCAAACTGCCTTTAGAAATGATGTTCTGTCAAGCTTATACACAGTCTGAAATACAAACACCAAAATAAGTGACTTGTTGACTATCAGAAAATGTAACTGAGTCACCACCATTACTCCACCAATGGCAATTTTGCTGTAAAAAAAGGAAAGAAATACATATATTGGGACATAAATTGTCACAAAACATTTCCTCATTGCTTTTTAAATTACAAAAGCCTAAATGTAAACATTTGGATTAAACTGAATGGCATTTACACTTTAGAGAATCTATTTTAATTTTTAAACTACTATAAGCTACAATCACCAGCTCAAGGATGGCACTGCATCTCTCATGTATCCACTTACAAGAACATCAGCTTTTCCACTCAGCCCCTTCCCATAGTCATCTGTGGCAATGACTTGGAACTTGAAGTAAGATCTCCGCATATTATGGAAAAGCATGGCAGTTTTGATAAGCCCAGTGTATGTTTCCACCACAAAGCCTTCTTTTCCCTCTTTAATTGGAGGTATTATGAGTCTGTATGCCATGGCACTGTAGTTTCCAGTATCCTTATCAATAGCCTAGGAGGGGGAAAATAGAGAATAAAAATATATCAGCAGGAAAAAAGTCTCTATTGAAAGTCTTATTTCTGTTTGTAAGATAATTTCCTCTGTAATAACACAATAAAGCTCTCCTAAAGTGTGATTTTTTTCTGAATTGCATTATGTATATACTGAAGTCGTATCCACATATTGAATGGCTAATATTATAATGATAATGACTTGTATACTTTGATAAAACATTGACTGTGTGATTTATCTGATGAATTCACTCTAGGCTGTGATCCAAACTATGTGAAGTTGAAGGGTGGATCTGATGGCTATCTGAAGACTGTCTTGGTATAGTAAGCATATCAATTGACTGTGGTTTTGACTTGGCATGTATCTAAATGGAAGAAACACAAAGCACTGTACTATAACATCTCAAATGATATTGAGTTAAAATTCATAGTTTTTAACCAACAAATTAGGGATGCACAAAGAAGTCCCAACAACTTAATACTACCTTGAAAACAGGTAAGGCTACTAATCTAACTTATTTTGTAACCCTCTTGTATTCTGATTAACCAGGAATGTTCCTGGAAGATAGTTATGGTATACAATTTGTAGTTTCTTACCATACAGAATTAAAGAATCGAAAACTTTGATGTTTTCACCATTTCCTCATAAATATGGATGTGAACCTAATATATTTAGTTGGTTCAATGGAATCTACCTAAAGGAAATTTTGGGGAATGTCAATTTCAGAATTATTTCAAAGTAATTACTTAGAAAACCAAGTAGTAAACAAAAGAATTTCTGAGAATGTACAAAGACTACATTATTCACGGTGTGTAAGTTATTTGCTTCCATTTGCCATCTTTATTTCTTGCACTAGAGTTATTATTACACTGAGCAGTGTTGTTGTCAAATGTCACATATTATGCATTTGTGATTTTTTCATTAGAATCCTAATATGACATATATGTAGTAAGAAAAATTCCTCTGAGGAATTTATTGTTCTACCTATACATATTAGTGCTGTGCTTTGGAAGTTTCTCAGCTGATGGAAACCTTATCAGTCTGCTCTATCTCTCACAGCTGGTAGTAGCCAGATATGACAACTGAGAACTTGAAATGAGGTCAGTGTGACCAAGAAACTGAAATCTGAAATTCTAAGTTGATCTGATTTTAATTATATGCAAATAATGGAAGTCTACTTCATGCTTATGCCTACCATGAATTCCCACAATGATGGACTATGTGCCCAAACTGAGCCAAAATGAGCTGTTCTCTCTTTTAAGTTTCTTTTGTCAGGTGTTTTGGCACAGTAACAACATAATAAACTGTACAGTTGCTAAAATTCTGAATTTTAGAGGAGGATAAGGACACAGTTTCAGCTCATATTCTTATGTGGTCAAAATGCTTTACACAACAACAGAGCTCAATTTTGGCATTGGGGCAAAGGTGATGAGATTTTAAATCACTTTACAAGCTCATTTAAAGGAAAAAAAAACAGATAAACAGTAATTAAAGCTTTCCTTTTCAACTTTAAACCTTAGGTTTCATTCACTTAAAAGATAGTATAAGGAGAAAAAAAAAAACATTCTATTACAATTAAAGTCAGAATCTAAGTCAAGTAACCTGAGATACTTCCTCTACAAATCATAAGCAAATTTAATGTTAATACCAAACCCGTCAAAGATTTGGTGGTGCATTCTACATTTAACTTCTGATTAATACAGAATTTTCCTGTAAACAAACAACTTAATGCAAACTTTGAGGGATAACAAATGTGCCAAAAAGCATATGAAATGGTCAGGCATGGTGGTGCACACCTTTGAGCCTAGCAATCAGGAGACAGAGGATCACCTAGCATTTGAGGTCAACCTGGGACACCTGAATGAGTTTCAGGTTAGCCTGGGCTCAAGTGAAACTCTACCTTGAAAACAAAACAAAGAAAAACAAACAAAAGAAAAATCTATGAATTTTAAGTGGAGAAAACAATAAGAATGTTGCAAAATATATTTATGTGGCCAAAATCTGAATCAAGAAACAATACACCACAAGTATAGCATTCTAGCCCATACTTTATGCCTGAGTCACACTCACCTCTGTCAGAGAAACCACTCAACTTACTCTGTCATTGCTGAGCTACACCCATTTTCAAATTTAATATTGATGGGATCATAGCACATATTACACTTTATATATGAATTCTTGTACTTAATTTTGTGGTGAGATTAAAACCCTTTTATGTTAGCAACACAATTGAGCTTCCTTTACACAGTTTCTATTGACTATCTCCTCATTTCAATAAACTATTTTCTTCCAAAATCATCTTAATTTATTACATTATGAAAACTGAAACATAGCCATAATTCATTATAAATGATTAAAGTGCTTTCCATAGCATGCCTTTCATGGAACATAATCATTAAATCTAGAAGCTTGGGGTAAACCTAGTCATTTTAACTCTGAAATGTCCTTTTTGTTTTATAATTTGCATAGCATATTTGGAACAGAGTCAGAAATGAGATACAATTTTTAAAATGATGCTTACTGGAAATATGAATCTATAAAACTCTAATGTTGTAGATACAGCACAGTAAGGACCCCACTGTAATTTCTTATTTCCAGGGAACAATACTCAGGACTCCCAAAGATCTCACTTTTGGAGATACTGAGTAGAGATAGTTTCAGGGTCACTGACATCACTTGAATTTCTCAAGTATATACAGTGGAATGCTATTAAAGCAAAAAAGTGAAAGATAAAATTCCTAGTTGACACTGTGCTCAGAAACAATGAAAATGACTTTCAGGTTTAATGTCAAGCTGTTTCTGTTCAGGACCTTAGCTTACCTAAAGGCTATAAGTTTGACATACTATAGTGTATGCATTACAACTAGGCACAGATAACCACCAAGTGTTCTTTTCATGAAATGTATGATAAAATCTGACGTATTTAATTACACATTAAGTCATACCAAAACCAATGATAACAAAATTCAAGACATAATTTTAATCTGGAAAAAGGTGCAAAAAAATCAGTAAGAGATTCAATACTGAGTGTATTTTAACTATTTCCTTCCAACTTTTAATAATTTTAAATTTACTTTTTGTTACTTTATACGGTATTTTTACTTCCTGGACTGAACCCCTTATGTGCAGAAAACACTCTCCCCTTCCTTATTAGCAAACATGAATTCATTGGTATCAGCTCTTAGTTTTCCTCTTTTACTTTAATTTCTTCCTTTTTTAAAAACAAACTTTTTATTGGCAGCTTCCACAATTATAGATAATAAACCATGATTCTTTCTTCATAAATTTCAGTTTTCACATGAATGACAGACCTAGAAGTTAATCTTCAAATTCTCAGGGAAGCAACTCTCCTCAGGCACTGGCAGTCTTAGTAAACAACAGTGATAACCCTCTCAGAGAATTTTACCCTGGGGAAATGCTGTCTCTGAAAGATTGATGTGTAAGTTTCTTACCACAACACTCTCATCATTAGCTAAAGCACTCTCTATGGATCTTTTGTTTGTTTTGACACTATGTATGTGTAGGAAAAGGTGTTTAGGCCAAAGTTACAACCTTGCCTGTTATTTCTTGGATACTCTTTACCTTTTTTTTTTTTTTTTTTTGAGAAAGGGTTGGTTTCTTATTATCCAGGAGCTTACCAATTAGGCTGGACTGACTGTTCTGTGAACCCTAAGGATCCTCCAGTCTCTGCTTGCCCGGTGTTGTGATTATAGGCACTCAATGCTGCATCCAACATTTTTACATGGGTTCTGGGAATCAGACTCTGGTTATCACACTTACAAGACAAGCACGTAATCAACTGAGCTATCTCCCCAGACCTAATTCTGTTACCTTTGTTTTGCCCTTCCACAAAACTGAGTTTCTTTCTCTTGCATGAGTTTAAAATTTGTGACTGGAGGCAGAGATGCTCAGGATGAAGGGGAAGTGACGTGGATGTTAAAATTCTATAGTGGCATTTGTTTAGTAAAGATAGAGTACTTCTCAAGTACACTGGAGATAAATGGTGTAAGACAAAAATTCATACATCCAGAAGAAAATCATAAATGATCTAAAAATCAAATAAAATTTTATCAGTAAAATCTATTCATTACAATTATAATTAAAACAAATACTATTAATCTTCCCCTTATAAGACTAGCAACACAGGAGAGATTTTACTCAAGTTTAAAATATCCCTGAAAGAAGGAAAATGAAATATAGATACCATAATTCACTTATAGTCTAAATTAGAATCTATTTCTTGTCAGAATTCCTTGGCTTTTTGAAAAGGAGTGAGGAAAGATCTGATATTTTAAAATTTAACCACTATTCAAAGTTAGTCCTGATGCATGCTCTGTGGCTTAGAAGAGCCTATTTGAGAAGAAAATAATTCCATAGACTATCATCAGTGAACCCAACAGAAAAGCAACACAGGTATATATTTTTTTTAATTAAGATAAGGGCTAGAAAAATGGCTTAGCAGTTATACTAATTGCCCACAAAGCCTAAAGACCCAGGATTGATTCCCCGGAACCCACGTAAGCCAAATGGGCATAGTGAAGCATGCTTCTAGAGTTTGTTTGTAGTGTATAGATGCCCTGGCATACACATTCTCTCCCTCTCTTTTTTTCTCTCTGTAATAAATATATAAATAAAATATAAAAAAAATAATTTTAAAGAGATATGAAGATGGCTTAGTGGTTAAGGCAGTTGCCTGCAAAGCCAAAGGACCCAGGCTCAATTACCCAGGACCCTATATAAGACAAATGCACAAGGTGGCACATGTGTCTAGAGTTCATTTGCAGTGGGTGGAGGCCCTGGCACGTCCATTCTTTCTCTCTCTCTCTCTCTCCCTTCTGCCTTTATCTCTTTCTCAAATACATAAATACAAATAAAATACAGAAGTATTTTAAAAATTATTTAATATAAATATATGTACACAATATACATATAGATATACATGTCACATATTATAAATGGCTATGAATGCAATCAACATCACTTTTTATAATTTGGGAAAATTCTGAGATATTATTATAAAGGCATATGTAAATAAAAATTATAAACCTGTTTGAAAAACTGGCTTTTATGAGTTTTCCTTAATGAAAAAAACTGAGGATGCTGGGTGTGGTGGTGCACACCTTTAATCCCAGCACTTGGGAGGCAGAGGTAGGAGGATCGCCATGAGTTCGCAGTCACCCTGAGACTACATAGTGAATTCCAGGTCAGCCTGAGCTAGAGTGAGACCCTACCTCAAAAAAAAAAAAAAAAAAATGAGGAAAATTATGTCTAGAGTTGCTTAAAAAGAATAAAAACCAAAAATAGATATCCTAATTATACATGCTGTAATTATATTTTTAAATGAAAGCTTAGATACAGGTAATCACTTACACAGTTCTAAGACCTCATCTGGGACTTTTAATGCACACACAAGTGCCCACCATTAACAGAAAACCACCAAATAATTGCCACTATCATACAGGCAGTAGGTGAGAACATTAATTTTCCAAAAGCCTTAGTAATTGTTCCTATCTATTGCTTGAATGAATACTATGGATGCAAAAATGTGATAGCCTAAGAACTTCTAAACCCATTAAAGTCCAATAATGTAGCTTAAATTCTAAGTTAGATTCATTTTCACATTTAATAGTCCTGGAGGCTCATTTTATTAGAGGCAGAGTGAAAGTTTGTAGGGGCAAAAATGCTCACCAACTAATGCTCTGTGTCAAGCTGTGGTACAAGGAGCAAAAAGAACAGAGCATTGGATTCTTAGAACTACTTTAACTTACTCCTATATTACCAGAAACCACAAAGAAAACTTCCTTTTTGAGTCCTTATAAGCAAAATGCTCAGCATCTGATAAAATATGAATAAAGAACTTTCCAGTAGAGTGATCTATATACAAGGCTATTCAAAAACTCTGCCTAATGGCAGTGTTGGTGGTATAGGGTGAGCATAGGTGCCTTCCAAACATTCTGCCTAACACCTGGAGAGATGGCTCAGCAATTAAGGTGATTGCTTGCAAAGCCTGATGACCCAGGTTCTATTCCCCAGTAACCACGTAAATTCACTTGCAGCGGCAGGAGGCCCTAGTGTGCCTATTTCCAACCCCCTCTGCTTTCAAATAAACAAAATTAAAAATTTTTAAAAATCTGCATAAGAAAAGAAAGTAGGCCAGGTGTAGTGGTGTAGCCTTACCACCACCTAATCTCAGCCCTTAGGAGGCAAAGGTAGGAGGATCTTTATGAGTTCAAGGCCAGCCTGAGACTACATAGTGAATTCCAGGCCACCCTGGGCTAGAAGGAGACACTACTTCAAAAACAAAAAAGGGAGTGCTGAAGAGGCTTGACTGCCAAGTTTACCTGCAAAGTCTAATGACTGGGTTCGATTCCCCAGTAGCCACATAAAGCCATATGCACTAAATGGTGCTTGCATCTGGAGTTTGTTTGCAGTGGCTAGAGGCCCTAGCATGACCATTCTCTCTGTCACTCTTCTCTCTACCTCTCTGCTTGCAAATAAATAAATAAAAATATTTATAAAAATCCAGTGTTTAGAGTGATATATGCAAAATGTAAGTAGGAAATAATTATTGAAGAAAAATATTTTCTTTCTGAAAAGTGTATTATTTACTGATGTATTTTAATAATGTCATAATACTTATTGATAACAAAGCAAAAACACCTAGCTTACAATTTTTATTATGCTAATGCTGCAAAAAGTTCCTTATGAGGAAAATCAACTGATAATTTTGAAACTTTATCAACAAGTTACTGGAGGTGAGATGCAGTTCAATGGTAGAGTGCTTGTCTAGCATTCACAAAGTCCTGGTTTGGTCCTGTTATTAAAATAAAAAAATCAGACTATTGAAAAATTGAAATCAAATAGATGTTATTAATTTTACATACAACAAAGTGCACAGGCTGTGAACATCTGTTTTAAAATTATATTGTCATAAATTTAATTCATGGGCCTTAAGTTCACACTGTATTTTATTGTACTATATTTAACTGTACAGCTATTTGGCATAGGCCTATAACAACTTAATATTTTAAGATGGGAAGAAGCCTATATTCATTTTCATTTTAATTATACTTAACTTTTTTCTTATTTTTAATGACTTGCTTTCCTAACTGACCAGTAAAATCTAATTTCAAACTGCAAATGTAAGAGTCAGGCATGATGGTACATATCTGTAATCCCAGCAACCTGGAAGCTGAGGCAGAAGGATCACTGAGTTGGAGTCCAGCCTGACCTAAACAGTGAGACATTGTTTCAACAATAAGTAAATAAATGTAAAGTATTTTTTAAAACTCATTGGAATTTCCATTCTTTCAGCATTTAGATTCCCTTTCACTCTTCTTATTTAACAAAGTTTAGTTTTCATTTGTGAATAAATTTGCATTGTATTAACGTACAGAATTTCAAGTAAGTTTCTTTTAAGCACAAATGTGTACATATATACATGTGACATTTATTTTATAACACAGTTACTGTTAAAAAAATAAAGGGATTCTGCCATTAGTGTAGAAGAGTTCTGAATAATAACCATAATAAAGAAGAAGTCCACATATACTCCAACTACAATCAAGGGAAGATAATAATGTACATACTTAACTACATTTTATATCAGTCATCAATGTCAGAGAAAGGATTGTTTCATTTTTCAACTTTTATAGATAATTTATATTTCTGAATGATAATGTTACTGCTATTCAGAACTTTCAACTAATACTTTTACTTGGAAAAATGTAAGTTTAGTTTCATTTAAAAAATTACTTGAAAATCTTTTAGACTATTTTCTGTTAATAAGTAATGCATTAATAAAATGCATTTTATGAAATGGTATGGTCCTCTAAGAGCCAATACTCCCCAAAATATACTACATTTTAAAACCATTCTTTTGAGATCTGTCCTTGAGATAAATCAATACAAGCCTTCTTAATTGGCTGAGTATTCTCCCAGTTGTTTCTCGGCACTTCCTAAATGTACACAGAGTTTTTTTTCTTTAGATTTACGATGATTCAAATGGAAATACCAAGCCATAGATTATTACTGATAAAACATACTAAATAATTTTACAACATAATGTTCAGATATACTTTATAAATATCTACTAAATTATTTTAAAAAATTAACAATATGAGCCGGGCGTGGTGGCGCACGCCTTTAATCCCAGCACTCGGGAGGCAGAGGTAGGAGGATCGCCGAGAGTTCGAGGCCACCCTGAGACTACAGAGTGAATTCCAGGTCAGCCTGAGCTCGAGTGAGACCCTACCTCGAAAAACCAAAAAAAAAAAAAAAAAAAAAAAAAAAAATTTAACAATATGAAAATGCTATACTGATTTTTCTTCAATGGACAGCATTTTTGTGTAAATAATACACTAATCTATGTCAAAGACAGAAGTTACCTCGTCATGATGTAATACTAGAAAGTATTAGCTTTCAACTTATAATGATCCATTATTCTCTCATTATGTAGAGGAAACATTTAAATACTATATTGATGCTGAAGGGGAATTACAAAACAAACAAGCCACTGTTTGGTTTCTGGGGTAATCAGAAAATCCCCCAGAATTACAAAACCTCAGAGAGCACTGCTGGTTTTATGCGTCTCCATATGATTTGTTGGTGCTGTTTCTGTGCCCAGACAAGACTCCCCAAATTTTGCCTTCATGTTAAAGTCCTGGGTTCTAAGACTAAGAACCCAAAGTAAACTCAAAGGCTTGCTCATGATGATCTACTTCCTCTTATCAGGCCCCTCTCCGGGATCTCTGCTTCCTGACTGTAGCATGAGTGTAACCATCTGTGTCATGTTCCTACTGCTATGCCCTTTGTACCATGCTAGACTCCCACTGCAAAATAATCAAATCCTTCCTCCCTTGCATTGCTTTGGTGAGTTATTTGGTCTTCCAAACAAGGAAATGAACTAAGCACTGAGGGTGCACTGTGGAATGATGGGTAAAACACAGCTGCATAACCAAGAATATAAAGTGTCATGCAGATGCATAGCTTTTTTTTGTTTGTTTGTTCGAGGTAAGGTCTTGCTCTAGCTCAGGCTGACCTGGAATTTACTATGTAGTCGCAGGGTGGTCTCAAACTCACGGCAATCCTCCTACCTCTGCCACCAGAGTGCTGGGATTAAAGGCATGTACCATCACACCCTGCTCAGATGCATAGCTTTGACATAGAACATAAGTCTCATATTCACTAGGACGGAAGCAAATATCAGAGAGTTAAAAAAAAAAAATCTCCAATGGAACTCTGGATACTCTCAAACTCATGATATTCCTGCCTGTCTCCCAAGTGTTGTGATTACAGACATGTGCCACCACAACCAGGCACAGAAGGTGTTTTTTTTTTTTTTTTTTTTATCTTTGGTAAAGCATATAAAACTTGACATTTTAAGCACTACAGCTTCTTCCAAAGCTGCTATTCTATATGCAGTATCAACTGATTGTTGTTACTTATCACCCATCCTCTTGAACTTGGTAGAGTACATTTTATTTTCGGACTCTATGAATTTGACTACCCAAGGTTCATGATGTAAATGAGATCAAACATTTTCCCTCTTTGGCTTTAGGTTAGTTCATTTTTCATAATGTTTTCATGTCTTCCATTATATATTACATATATGAACTCTAGTTCATTTCAGGGTTGAGTGATATTCCACTGCATGTGTGGACCACATTTTGCTTATTTATTCACCCACAGATACACACTGGTTACATATTTATGTTTCTGAATATCTCTGTTATGAAGATGAGTACATAAACGCCCGCTTTCTTTCTGTGGTACGAGGGCAAGCACTCTACTGTCGTTCAGTACCCTGAGCCAAAAGACAATATGGTTAACTGTTGTTAATTGTTTGAATTAAAGAGTGAATATAAAACTTAGTATTGAATTTTCTACTCTTTTTTTTTTGTTGTTGTTTTTTGTTTTTTTGAGGTAAGGTCTCACTCTAGTCCAGGCTGACCTGGAACTCACTCTGTAGTCTCAGGGTGGCCTTGAACTCACGGTGATCTACCTGTCCTCTGCCTCCCAAGTGCTGGGATTAAAGGCGTGAGCCACCATGCCCAGCAATTTTCTACTCTTTATGCAATTAGAATGACTGATTAGTTGTCACCAGTGGAAATCTATGTGGTGAAACCATTTGAGACAAATATATCAGAATTAAACAAAAATGAATGCTAATATTTTCCAGACTGGCCTATTGTTTTGTATTTTTACTACAATCTAAGAATTACTAGAACACAACATGAACATTAAGTTACTGACTCAAAAAGTAAGACTCTACTTCAGGGTAAAACGCTGTCCTCTATGTTCTTCTGGACTTCAACACTGTTCAAGAATCATTAAAAAAAGAATCCTGTTTCCATGTCCAAGGGCATCTTTTACAAGGATAGTAGTACAGTTGTGACTGGATCAGAGTAATTGGTTTTCAGAACAGGTTTAACCTTTCTTGAAGGTTCTGATCCCTTAGGAACATAAATATATGAATAAAATTAGATTTCTGTTAATGATGAAGAAATATTTTTTAAAAGTCTGCAAAGGACATTTGGAATATATAGATAATTTAAGTACATAGAAACCAAACATATGCCACCTAAATTATTCCATTTCGTAAATAATTTAAAACTTACCTTTATAAGAATTCCAAATGATTAGTTTACACTCAGTATAGTACAAACCTGAACTTAACCTACATTAGATATATTCATATAGATTTTTTTCCCTCTCTCCCGTCTCTCCTTCCTTCCTTTTCCTTTCCTTTCCTTTCTTTTCTTCCTCCCTTCTTTTTATCTCATTCATTAGAATGTTAACTCTATTAAGACAGATAAGAAAACTATTCTGTTTTCAGCATACAGCAGAAATATAGTAGATTTCTTAGGAATGAACTTCCAGCAAGTATTTAACATACTAGATGTGTCCATTGAGAGTAATTATACAACTTCTTTATTTTCTGCCATGTATTTGGGCAATTTCACTTCAACAATGAACTTATTAGTATTTTCACATGGCACATGTTACTAATGCCACAGTTTCATTGTCTACATTCTACAGAAGTGCAGATTTCTTGATTGATAATTTAAGTCTTACCTACTTTTGTCAATTATATTCTCTGCAACATCTGCTCTTGCTTTTTTGTTACATAGAGCATATGTTTTAGATTTAACCTCCAACACTCTCATTTCATGGAAAACTTTTATTAATAGTAGATAAAATCTGACAATATTATACAGCAACTGGTAGAAAACTGTACTTTTACAATTTTGGCTATTTCACATTTTATAGCCATCTTTCTTAAAAGTCCCATAGCACAGTCAGCTCTGACTCAGTGCTATTTTCAATATTCCTACTTTATGTATGACCTGAGAACTATTTTGCTCACTCACTGGGCTAAAGTTCTATAAAAGAGAAGATTTAAAAATTCCAGACTAACAGCAGCAATTGAAAATATTGACCACCAAAGACTTACTCCAATCAGCTCCTAAGACCTAATTAACCTATCACTATTCTGCACTTTGCTTCTTCTGTGTTCTTCTCTACTATCCTACTTATACAAGCTTTCCTTTCAGAAGATTTAATCACCTTTCACTCATTTAGACTTTTCTTCCTTTGAAGCCACATTGCAATGTACGATTTCCTTGTTGAATTATTTCTTCATATACTGGCATAGATACATTAGTAAACGTTCTGGTCAATCCTATTGTTGTTTACAAGCCACACGTTTTTATCAGGATTTATCTAACCATCAACCACTTCTTCTTACATGTCCTCTTATGACTGCTCAGCCACACTCCAGCATCATTCTTTTCCCACAATCTGCGGAAGGGCTTTTCAATGTTTAACCTTCTTTTCTCATATCACATTTGCTGTCTGATTCTTTCTCTCTCCCTGCAACTTTCCATTGAGAGACACACCCTCCTTCAGGGCTCTCTCAGATATGGCTTCAGTGCCATGGATAGTGTGGAACGTAGGTGTGGAGGCCAGCATGTGACTCCCTCTCAATTGCTGCTTACAGAACCTTATTCTGTCTCCTTTGCCACCCTACTCGGTTCCAACTCCTCTGAAGCAAATGCTGTTAGATTTTTACCAATGCTGTGCTTTGTAGATGGCTTGTCCTCCAAAGGGATAAGTGTGGGAAGCTTGGTCCCCATGGAAAAATATGGAAAGGTGATGGATCTTTAAGGAGAGGAGACTGGTGGAAGGGGATTAGGTCATGGGATATGACTCTTGAAAGAGATTAGTACTTCAGGTCTCCCAGGGCTAAGTTTTTTTTTTGTGTGTGTGTGTGTGTGTTTTTTTCCCAAACCAATGGGTTATAATAACAATAGTTCAACTTTCTCAGGTCACTCTCCTGTTTCTGCTCTCTCAAACATGCCTGTTGTGAGGTCAGAAAGCCCTGGCCACAGGCTGAACTTATGGGTCATCCATTCACACATAGATTTTCAATCTCTGCTATTATATTTTATCATTATAAAATTCCCATTCTCACAATTTTCTAATAGCATCACAAAATTGACTGACACAAACCATATCAAATTTCTTTGCTGGTCATCTACAGACCTGTTTAATGGAATATGGGTTTTGGATAATTGATTTATTTTTCTCTAGCACAATATACTCCTATTAGAATAAGCAGTAATATAGAAATTCATAGGCACATTCAACTCACAGCAATGCTTGATATTTGAGTACCCTTTCTTATTTTTTTATTTTCAGTTTTTGATTTTTGAAATAAGGACTCACGTGCCCATGATGACCTCAAAATCACTATGTAGCAGAGACTGGCATTAAACTTCTGATCCTACTCCCTCAGCTCCTGACAAGAGCAGCTGTTGCATGCCCAGGTTTTTTTTTTTTTTTTTAATTCCAAACATGGGTCAACATTGCACTTATTTTGCAGCCATTTTTCAACATTATGTAATTGGCCTCTTTCTATGTGTTGACATTCCAAGCATGGTTTGTGCACTTTTTTTACTAACCTCCATTTTCATCTTGACCCATGGTTTATCAGTAATATCTGAGTCAGCCTTTATAACTCTTGCCAAAGCTAAAGCCAAAGCTTTCTTATGTATTCAATTTCAAGATCATAACATCTCCACAACTAAACTCTTGATTTCTGTCATCATAAGAGTTAGGGGAGGGACATAAGAACAAAGGCTTCCCAGTCCTTGTGACTTTCTCTAAAGCAGTGCATAGAATCTGTTAGCAAATCCACTTTGTTCCTCTTTGAGCTTTCTTCTTACTCTCTCCCCACTGACCCCCATCACACCATGCTAGTATTTTCTCTGGACTAGTAACACATTAGGCTCTGCTTCTGCCTTGTTGAAGTAAAAGACACAATCCCCATCCTGAACAATATATACAATAATCTTTTTAGTGAATTATATCATACCATGTGGACAAAATCATTGAAAGGCTTCTTTCCAACATAAATAAACCCATAGACACAAAGTTCCTTGTAGTTCTGGTTTTATATTGGAACACCAAGAATATTATACCCTAAGAATCCACATGTCCTCCTCTACTCTTAAAAAAATATTTATTTATTTATTTATTTAAAAGAGAAAGAGGTAGATGATGATAGACAAATAAGAGATGATGATGATGATAGATAGATAGATAGAAAGATAGATAGATAGATAGATGATAGATAATAAGGAGATGAGCATTCCAAGGTCTGTAGTTACTGCAAATGAACTCCAGACACATGCACCACCATGTGCAACTGGCTTTACATGGGTGCTGGGGAATGGAACGTTGGTCCTTTGACTTTGCTGGCAAGTATCTTAATTACTAAGCCATCTCTCTAGCCCCATTCCTACTTTCTGTTCAGATAACTGTTTCAGTACCCACCCCAGGTCTTTACTAATACACACATACATACATATGTGTGTGTTTGTGTGTGTGTATTTTTTTTTTTTTGGTTTCCCAAGGTAGGGTCTTGCTCTAGCTCAGGCTGACCTGGATTTCACTATGTAGTCTCAGAGTGGCCTCGAACTCAAGGCAATCCTCCTACCTCTGTCTCCCAAGTGTTGAGATTAAAGGTTTGTGCCACCACACTTGGCTACTAATATTTTTAAAATCTAAAATAGCACCACTCTTATTCTTCCCCTACTTAGCTTTGTTCTCACTTTAAGATTCATCATGGCATGATTTTATATTAAGTAGCTACTGATTTTGCTGCTGTTTTTTTCCACAAACTGTGGGTGCATTGCTAGAGTAGACATTGGGGTGTTTTTTTCATTTTTAGATTGCTCCTATCTAACCTCAAAAATAGTCCTTTTTATTTTTGAATTATTTATTTATTTAATTATTTATTCATTTGAGACACACACACACACACAGAGAGAGAGAGAGAGAGAGAGAGAGAATGAACTGGTGCATCTGGGCCTATTGTAAAGATGCATGTGCCACTTTATGCATCTGGCTTTGTGAGGGTACTGTGGAATCACCCTGGCTTACAAGCTTTGCCAACACGTGCCTTTAACCTTTAACCACTGAGTCATTGCTCCAACCCTCTAGAACAGTTTTTATTTTTATTTTTATTTATTTATTTACTTTGGTTTTTTGAGGTAGAGTTTTGTTCTAGCTCAGGCTGACCTAGAATTCACTATGTAGTCTCAGGGTGGCCTTGAACTCATGGAAATCCTCCTACCTCTGCCTCCCATGTGCTGGGTTTAAAGGCATGTGTCACCATGCCCAGCTCTAGAACAATTCTTAATGCAGTATAAATACTCAAAGGTATTTGTGAGCTAAATAACTGAATTGAATCAATCAATAGTCAAGGGATTACAATATAAGTAAGATTAAAAAATAAGTACAAAATTGCTGCTTGTAAAATACAAGTTGGATCTAATGTGACTCACAAATGTTTGGAACATTTCTTGTTAAAAAAATCAAACAAACAGTAATTTAGCTGGGCGCGGTGGCACATGCCTTTCGCGGTGGCACATGCCTTTAATCCCAGCACTTGGGAGGCAAAGGCAGAAGGATTGTTGTGCGCTTGAGGCCACCCTAAAACTACATAGTGAATTCCAGGTCAGCCTGGACTAGAGTGAGACCCTACCTTGAAAAAAAAAAAAAAAAAAAAAAGGTGATTTAGATTAAGAACTAGTATTTGGCATTGTGGAAGAGGTATTTTGCAAGCTCCACATGAATGCTTTATTGGCTCAGTTGAAATTTCTTTGTATTATGGAAGGTGTTTGATCAGTGCTAAAAGTAAGTGCATAGGAGCACAAATCTCACTATGGTCAATGCCAGTGGAGGAAAAGCAGTTCTTTAAGGGTGATGTCAGAAGGACCCCATAACTGAGCTGGGCAGAGGTATCTGAATTCGTGTATTTGTTGCTACTAAAATAGTTATTAAGATGCTCTTAAAAAAACTGCAATTGAAAGCCAGGCTTGGTGACACATGTCTTTAATCCCTACATTCAGGAGGCAGTGGTAGGAGGCCCGCCATGAGTTCAAAGCTAACCTGAGACCTGAGACTACATAGTGAATTCCAAGACAGCCTGAGCTAGAGTTAAAAAAAAAAAACAAAAACCTGCAATTGAGAATCTATAATGTATCAGCATCTAAACTCTTATCTTACTCAAATGCACCATTTTAAACTGTGTTTTGTAGTAATGAAATAATTGAAACCATTTGTCCTAATAGCCCGTTAAGATAGCATTAGAGGGCAAAGCATGGTGGTGAAGCATGCTTTTAATCCCAGCACTCGAGAGGCAGAGGTAGGAGGATCGGCATGAGTTCAAGGCCAGCCTCCTGGATTATAGAGGGAGTACCAGGTTAACCTGGGTTAGAATGACACCCTACCCTGAAAAAAAAAAAAAAAAAAAGAATTTCTGCAAAGCCTGTTGGCCTCAGTCCAATTCCCCAGTACTAATGTAAAGCCAGATGCCCAAAGTGGCACATACATTTGGAGTTCATTTGCAGTGACAAGTGGCCCTGGCATGCCCATATTCTCTCTTTCTTTCTTCCATGGCCCCCATCTCTGCTTGCAAATAAAAAACAAATATTTAAAATAAATAAATATCTTCAGAAAAAACTTCAGAAAAAAACACTTCACAATTTACTACATTTTTTTAATAATAATATTGATTTTATGTATATGAAGAAATTTCATTTTGAGAGTCTTTGGAGTTATCCTGAATAAGTTCTAAAAAGTGTATAAACATCTTCTGGAGTCAGGCATGGTGGCACACACCTTTAATCTCAGCATTTAGGAGGCAGAGGTAGAAGATCACTGTGAGTTTGAGGCCAGCCTGTGACTAAGGAGTGAATTCTAGGTCAGGCTGGGATAGAGTGAGACTCTACCTTGAAAAAACAAAAACCCACTAGAAAAAAAATAATTTTTTTTTTTAATGTGGCAAATTCTTGCTCTAGTCCAGGCTGACTTGGAATTCACTTTATAATCCCTGGCAGGCCCTGAATTCACAGCCAACCACCCTACAGCCTCCTCCTCCTGCCTGGTAAGAAAGAAACATCTTGACATTTTGATCAGTGTAGAATATTTATAGAAATTTGTCCTATTTTAATAAAATATAAAACACAGCTGGTTGCTTAGAGTTCACCTCATATAAATAATATATATATATATAATATATGTTGCATTGAATAACTAACTCATATACCTCCAAGGTTCAGAATTTTGTGTATGCTGTATGAATAAATACACCATGAATACAAACTATGTGGTCATAGGTTATCTGCAAAATCTGAGCTCTTCGATTTTAGCACAGTTTTCATCTTCATTTATGTTTTCATACCTTCACTCTGAGCACAGAAGCAAACATCCTTGCATCCTCAGATACACCTCCAATGTAGAATTTTTTCTGAAAAACTGGGGGGTGATCATTTTCATCTTGAATCTCAATATATACTTTAGCTGTATTGCCTGGAGAGGGAGAATGATACATTTTTACTGATTATTAGAATAAACCTTATTGAAATAAGTGTTTTTCATACTTTCTAAAAGGGGAATGGAAGGAACATATCAGAAAGTCATTGCTAAGTGGATACTGGTAAGAATAATTCTGGTATAATCACATTAAATTTCCACTACATTTTGGGGGCGTTCTGGGCATTGAATCTAGGGTCTTGCATGTGCGTGGCAAGCACCCTACCACTAAGCTACCATAACAGCCCAAATTGCCACTATATATTCGCAATAGAGGAATAATTAATTTTTGACTTAATGATCATTTCTAAAGTGTGCTAATTTGAATGAAATGTCACAGTTGTTCATGTTCTCAAACACTTTTTACACACCATTAACTGCAAAGTCACAAATGCATACATTATTAAATAAGAAAAGGTATCACAAATTATATATATTGTGCTTATTATTTCTGTTTGTAAAGCTAGTTGTGATAGTTAAGGTGTTGTGAACTTGATCTGTTTAGTAATCCACAGGTTGCTTCTAGGAAGGATCAACTAAAGGAGGAAGTCTTTCCCCCAGGGTGAGCCCTGCCCCCAGAGTGGGTGGCCCAGCTCAGAGGGGGACTTGATATAAGGAAGCTGTGGGTAAAAAGAGTTCCTTCCTTCCTTCCTTCCTTCTTTCCGTCCTTTCTTCCTTCCTTCTTTCCTTCCACTTGGCTGCTGGAGCTGCTCACTACCTTCCAGAGTGGATTGAAGACCAGTGCAGACTAAAGACCAGCATCAACTGAAGACCCCTGTGGATTGAAACCCAGCAGCTCCTCAGGAAGCCTCCAGACTTTCCGGCACCATCTGCAGTGCTGGGTCAGGACTGCTGAGGCATCTGGCCACGAGGACTGAGCAGCTACCAGGTTCAGTGATTCTCGGCCCTGCAACTGCTATCGGACTAGTGTAAGCTGATCCAATAAATCCCCTTTTTAAAATAATTCATTCTAGCAGTTCTGTTCCTCTAGAGAACCCTGACTAATACACTAGTGAATATATTCTTTTATCATAATATTTTATTTTAATATCAAAATCAGCAATAATCTGGAGAGTTACTTATTTCTACAAAAAGGAAAACAATTTTATTGTTCACTAAATAATGTTAGTAGTTAACAGTTAATCAAATATATCTAAAGAGACAATTCTCATATGACATAATGTTGCTACATTTTGTCATCTAAATCATATTAAATACCATAATTCAGTGGTCATTGAATGTGAGAACCCTCCATATCATATATCACACTTTCAATGAGAAATGGCATTTCCAATAGTCCAAAAATGACACTTAACAAGGCATGAATGCAAAGAACTGATGACTGTGAACTATCAGAATAGTCTTCTCATTCATATATTAACATTTTAATCCATTTTTAATTAAAATACATTTTAATGAACATAAAAGTTTATTCAGTACATTCTTAAATTACCCACAAGAAAGAAGACATAATTTTATAGTATATTCTGCAGAAGAATAATAGTGTTACACTTTGGTTCACTCAATGTTAACTGGCATCATTTCTCACATTTTTATGGGTCTAGCTAAAGTTCAATATTGGTAGCTGTTAGTGAATGGATAGGATGTAGCTGATACTGTCCCAAGGGCCATGGAATAGCCCAGAAATGTAACTATCCTGATAGTTGTTATAAGAGAGGAGTAAAATAAACACGGAAGCTAAACAGCTGGACTTCATTCCCTCAGAATGTGTGGTGCCTGATAGGTAAGCATGCTGAATCTCACTGCATCAGACAAGCCTTTATGTGTGCTTACTGTACCTTTCAGGATGAATGCATGCCAGTGTGCATCCTAGCAAGGGTGAAAAGATGGCTGAATTTTTTTATGTAAACAACACTTAAAGACTACATGTATAAAATACCTAGTGTTTTCTTTACATTTTACCTTCATTTTTCCTAGCTACCCTGAAATTTTCACTATTTCATACACTTATCTAATTTATCCCACCTTTCTGTCTTTTCAATCCCACTATCATATATTTATTTTCTGCAGTTTATTTTTACTCTCTAAAATTGTTGAAAGTTTGTTATCTGACTCCCAATAAATAATAGTTCTTATTTGTACTATTTGTCTGCTCTATGTCATGTTTATTGAATATGTAGGAGAATTAATAAATACAATTGCTGCATAATAAATTTTACCATGTTATTCTCTTTTTCCATTGATGATTTCAGCATAGACATTTCCTTAGACTAACAAATTTCATGTTTATGGCTTGCCATAAGAAATTATCATCTTGAGTTGCTTGTCTTGTAGTTACCTACTCCTATTTTAGCAAATTCCCTTTAGTTGTCAAAGATTAGGATTTGTCAGAATAGCAAGATGCTATCACTGATTCATTCATGAAAGGCGGGGCTATGTGACACAGGAGAGAAACAAGAGACTAACCTGAGATACTTCTTCACAACTTTAGTCTCAATTCCTTTCCATCCATGAGTTCTAATTTAGTTTTTTACAAGAGACAGTAAGTAGTGTTAGAACTCAAAACCATTTATGAGGTAAGCAAAGTCCTTATTTCAAAAACATAAAATAATTAAGATATGTTCTAGATATTGAAGAGAATTTGACAGTCAATGTAAGCCTGGCTGTTCAGCTTCTGTAGATACTACTGGGATGAAATCTGAAAACTGCTATGCTAAAAAATTACTTGGGATCTGAACTTAGCCCCTTCACACTTGCATTTCAAGACGTTTCACATTAAGCTATCACTTATCCCCTGTGAATTCTGGTTCATTCTTTGTGTTTCCTTTTAAAATTTTTATTTACTTATTTATTTGAGAGAGAGAAAGAGGCATAGAGAGAGACAGAACAGGCACACCAGGGCTGACAGGGCCTCCAGGCACTGCAAACGAGCTCTAGACACTTGCTCCACCTTGTGCATCTGGCTCACTTGGGTCCTGGGGAATCAAACCTGTGTCCTTTGGCTCTGTAGGTAAATGCCTTAATTGCTAAGCCATCTCTCCAGCTCTTGTGCATTCTTCAAATCAGATTTTAGCTGATAGTTGGTAAAATGTACCTAATGTTTATATCATAAAATATAATATTTGTATTATAAATAATATAATATATTAAATGTTTTTAGAGTTCACCTGTATAAATAGTAATGTTATGGCTTTTGAGGTTTCATGGCTCAAAGGACATAAATTACAACTAGGTTCAAAGAGTAAGCAAAGTTAAAACATTAAGTAAAACTATAAATATATGAAGTGGCTTACTTATTTAAATATTTTATTTATTTATTTATTTGAGAGAGAGAAAAAGGCAGTTAGAGAGAGAATGGGCTTGCCAGGGCCTCCAGACACTGCAAACAAACTCCAGGCACATGCACCCTCTTGTGCATCTGGATTATGTGGGTCCTGGGGAGTCGAACCAGGGTCCTTAGGCTTCTCAGGCAAATGCCTTAACCACTAAGCCATTTTTTGAGCCCAGCATACTTCTATCTTTTAAAGAATTTCTTTTCTTAAGGTTTAGAGAGACTGTATTAAGATTTAGAGAAGGATTGAGAAGGAAGTACAAGGAGGTCCTGCGTTATAGAAGGTGGAAGGGGAAAAAGCCTGCCATGTGACTCACATTTGGGTCATTTATAGATTCTGAATGGGGGCTGGATTAACCAACTATGTCCCTAAATTTTGGGTTGAGTTTAACTAACCACAATGCCAGGATCAGATTTAAACCTTAATTCTAGGAAAGGGGAACTCCTTCCTAGAGAGGAACTCAGGTTGTTTATTGAAAAACAATTCTAGGTAACTCCTTTAGGCAATAGATAAGGAGAGGTCAGATCCTTATCTGATCTCTAGCAAAGTGGTAACTGCAAGGGCACACCAAACGACATTCCTACTTTTTCCTTTTGGGGGCCCAGTCACCCTAAATTGCCTTGATGCCCTCCTGAAGAAGCAACTTTAACTGCCATTACAGCATTGGGGCAATGACTGATATTGCCTCCTCAAGCTGAGTGGGATTGTTGGTGTAGTCAGTTTTGCACTGCTGGGATGAACATCCAAACAAGACACAGTGTAAAGGAGGAAGGGATTTGTTTGAAGCTTACATATCTAGGGGAAATTCTATCAAATGGCAGAAGTTGTCTCCCATTCATATATCCAAGCAGAGAGAGAAAGAGATACCACCAGTCAGCACCACAAGCAAGAACAAACAGGCAGCAAAATAATAGGAAACTGAAAGTGCATCAAACAGCAGAGAACTTAGCAAAGCTCAGACTGCTCTGCATACCTTTAGGCTGGAAATTAGATCTGCCTCCAAATGCACCTTACGGCTGGACCCCAGGATCTGCCCACAGTGACATCTCTTCCAGCCAAGAGGCTGGAAATACAAGCTACAAGCTTTAACACCAGAATCTATTGTGGAACACAGATTCAAAATACCACAATTGGGCTGGAGAGATGACTTAACGGTTAAGCGCTTGCCTGTGAAGCCTAAGAACCCCGGTCCAAAGTTCGATTCCCCAGGACCCACGTTAGCCAGATGCACAGGGGCGCACGTGTCCGGAGTTCGTTTACAGTGGCTGGAGGCCCTGGCGCACCCATTCTCTCTCTCTCTCTCTCTCTCTCTCTCTCTCTCTCTGCCTTTTTCTCTGTCACTTTCAAATAAATAAATAAAAATAAACAAAAAAATTATTTAAAATAATACCACAATTGTTGAGTGTGGAAATTGGGAATCTCCTTAAGTGGGTCTATCTAAGGAACTTGGAAGGGTATTAGTGAAATGAAGAAAGATAGTCCTGGAAGAAAATATTGAGGAGAAAGAATAAAACTGAGGATTCAAGGGGGAGAGGGCACACAGCAAACTAGAGGTCTTTAGGGTTCCATTCTTATAGACTTTCAGGCCTTGGAGGGTGATCAAGGGAACCCAAGTAAATGTAATTAGATTGCTTCAGAACCCTCTGAGTGTGAAGTTACATGAAGATCAAGAAATCCATTTCTATAGCTGTTTATCAAATGACTGTGGTATCTGACATGGTCTGGATCTGTTCCTGTAGATCTTGCAAAGCAGATGAGATATTAGCAGAAATATCAGGAATATATACACAACATTTCACCCTGGCTGGAATTTCTTTTTGTAGGTGGAACTGTGAAGTGGTTTTATGTGGTACAATATTCAAGTTTAGGGATGTGAAAGGAAGTCTGATACCATTAGACTCAAAGGTCATGAACATGCTGACTTTATTTAAGTAAGATCCTTTTTTTGTTTTTCAAAACCTTATTTCAGATATGTAAGGAAAACAATATTGTTACATAAGTGGCAATTTTCACACCAGTTGTGTTCAGTTCTGGGTTCTCAGTCAGTGGTAAATATAAATAAATTCTGTACTGAGGTCATCTCTTTCTTCCCACATCCATAAATTCTCCTGTCTTTCTATTTTATCTCAAAATACTTTTGTAAAAAAAAAACACAGTCCTTTTCCACTTTTATGGCCTTTTCCCCTTCTTTTATAAACTTTTTGGAGGGGCTGTGTAGATGTCTTAGTGAGTAAAGCAGTTGCTATACAAACATGAAGAGCTGAGTTTGTATCCCCAGAACTTACACAAATTCTGGGTATGGTAAAACACACTTGTAATCCCAGAGCTAGGGGATGGGAAAATAGGGAATCCTAGAGGCTCACTGGATAGCTAGACTAGTTAAATCAGTGAGCTCCAAGTTTATCAATAGACTCCATCACTAAATAATAAATAAAGTGGAGAGTTACTGAGGAAGATTATCAAGATTGAAATATGGCTTCCACATGTGCACATGTACCCAACATCAGGAATATGCATGCATATACATACACAAAAGCAGTTTTCTTCTTAGATTTGGGTACAGGTTTCACATTTTGTGAACACAGCACCTAATTTCCAAGTTTGTGTCATGTGCAAACCAATAGCTAAGGGAGGAGATTGTCATCACTCCTTTGGAGAGAAGAAATTTGGAAAATTGTAAGAGATATGAAGTGTACCTAACTGAAGAATGGAAAATAAATGTTGACCAGTAATGTAAGAAATTTAACATCTGTGTTTAATCCCAAGACTGATATTCATTTGGATACTTTATTCATTAATGTGCAACATAGATGGTACCTTGATTCTCCTGGCTTATACAATAAACCATAAGGACCATATTGATTTCTTCCACTAAATTTTCATGTAAGTACTTTAATATAGTTTTATTTTAATTTTCTTGAATATTCACAAAATCCTATTCTTCCCCATCTTGTCTTACTTAAGGTAGACATCAACAAAAATGAAAACTACCAAGGAAAAATAAGAGGAAAGAAGTGTTAATAAAACTGACTGGAATAGAACATGAGTGCCTGATGTCCTGAAGTTCCATGCTTCCCTTCTGTTTGGGTCAGAAATATCAGTAATAAGAAAATCTCAGGGAGATAAAATAAAAAAATTAAAGATTGGTGAGAGGTTTATTTGACAAGTAAACACTTGGTTAAGAGATATTCTAAGTTTAGTCTATATGTTTTGGGACCTTGTTTGCTTTTCGTTATTGATAATCTTTTCCTCAATGTTAATCTGAGAACCTTTCTTTGACAAGTACATTCAGCTTCAGTAAGGCAAGTGGTGCCAAGAGTGCCAAGAGTGACAGTGAAGGGCAGGCAATTCTGAAATTTGCTACTGTAGAGAATGAAAATAGGACTTTTATTCATCAAGTTCATAAAATGAAGATGGTAGAGATCCAGGCTTGAAAGGTACTTCTGTTTTGCTAGACATCTTCAGAGTAGTGGCATGAGCTCAGAAGAGTGAAATGTACAGTGCCACTATAAACCTCAGCCACAATATCTGCGTGTGACCCATCTTAGACAATAAGGCAACAAGAGGGATTGAATCTTTCAAAGTAAATTTTAATAACTTCCTTTTTTTTTTGAGGTAGGGTCTCACTCTAGCCCAGGCTGACCTGGAATTCACTATGGAGTCTCAGGGTGGCCTCAAACTCACAGCGATCCTCCTACCTCTGCCTCCCGAGTGCTGGGATTAAAGGTGTGCGCCACCACGCCTGTCTTAATAACTTTCTTATTTAGCTTTGATGTTTAAATTGCTTGTATCATGTGTTAGGGAGGCAAGGATAATAATTGAATTAAGGAAATTACTGCATATACTACTGGCCCCAAAGACTAAAATCCAGATTACTAGAGTATGTAATGTGTGATTTCGACCAAGTGTTCTAAGGAAATAACAACACTGATGATTATATTTCTATAATTTTAACACATAATCAGGTGATAATATTTGAAATATTCATTGAAGTCTGATTTTTTAAATCCATATTAGCATTTTCCTCTGGGGAAAATCACACAAACACATAATATTGCATTAAATGAAATTTTCTTTTTCTTTTCTCTTCTCTTTTTTTTTTTTTTTTTTTTTGAGGTAGAGTCTTGCTCTAGCTCAGGCTGGCCTAGAATACACTCTCAGGGTGGCCTTGAACTCATGGCAATACTCCTACCTCTGCCTCCCGAGTGTTGGGATTAAATATATAAACTGTTGTCTGTTTATGTAGCTTTTCATATGCAAACTAATCCTGAGAATTGTGCTTTATATATATATATATATATATATATATATATATAACAAAATCTTAAAGTATATATAACAAAATCTTAAATATAACTGATTATGTTTTATTAATTAATATAATAGGGCTTGAAATCAAACAATATGTCTGAAATTATACAACTAGAAGTGGACAAAAGTAAATTCAGGCCCAATATCTAATAACATACAGAACCATTTTATTATGGCTTCAATAACAGTCGTTTTAAAATCCAAGAGAATATTTAAGATCTTCTAAACTTTGGGATTTGAAGAGAACAGGACACAGATTTGTATCAATAGTTTAAAATATATTTTTATGCATTTCAATACACTCCATGCTTTAAGAACAGACATTTTGCTGAGAATTTGCCAAAAATTTCTAATTTTTTATCAATACCATTTGAATTTTGATGTATTTTAAGTACAAATCCAGAGACTCCTAAGAGCTCATCACTGAAGTAGACTTAAAACACTTTCTAATTTTATATAAAAAATTGACACTAATTTTCTCACTAAAATAATCAAGGGTTAATATAATGATAAATTCTAGTAGGGGTAGAGAAGACAGAAATCATGAAACGTAATGTAAACAAAATAAAAAAGTTCTTGAAAGTCAAATTCTTTAAATGAGCATCAGGGGTTTCTGATACTGAGAAGTTCTGGTCCCCTGCCCCCTTAGATTCTATTCTGATCATTTAATTTTATAAACCTAAGGGTAGGCTTTGGTAAATTCTTCTTAGGAGGAGTCAGTTAGATGCGGCTTTTGCTGCTTGCAACTGTCAGTGATGGCTAGTAGGATTGAAATTTCATGCTCTGTCTTTGTACACTTGGACCCCTCCATCATTTTCCCTGCAACCTGGGGAGTTCCTTTCAGAGATTGTCCCTCTAGAGAATTCCAAAAGTTCTTGGCTTCTGATGGTTGACCCAATTGGAAAGCAGAATTGGTCATTTATATTACAAGATAGAAAGAAGAACCTGGTGTGGTGTTGCATTCCTTTTACCCCAGCACTCAGAAGACAGAGGTAGGCAGATTGCTGTGAGTTCAAACAATCCTGGCACTACAGAGTGAGATCCAGATCAGCTTGGATTAGAGAGAGACCCTACCTTGAAAACAAAACAAAAAAAGAAAGAAAGAAGGTAGATAGAAGAGGTACTCTAGGAAAGGGAAAGTGAACAGATGTTGGCTTCTCTAAAGAGGGGTGGACTAAGAAAAAGAAAAGGTATATGTAGAATATGGGTACGAGCACTTCAGGGCACCAGTGCAATTAACTTTCTTTGAAATGGGTATATATAGAGTTGTTTTGACTCTCATGTAAAATCCCTAAATATTGCAAGGAAACTAACCCTCTCTTTGAGGCAATTTAGGGGTGATAGGACCCCAAAGTGAAGAGCATTCTCTTGACTAAATGAGAATTTTCTTTGGGCCTGTAGGGAAAAGTCAAAGACGTATCTTGTCTTTTCTTTATCTCTGCTCCCTTAGTGAGTCCTTCCACTTTCTTCTGAGAATGCCCTTCCTAGATGATTAAGATTTTTGAGATTTCTGTTTTCCCAGAAATTTTGAACCCAAACATTTGATGTCAAGACTAACTGGCGAGACCAGTCACCTACTCACATGGCTCATATTAAAATTCCCAACAGAGTCTCCAGTGGGTTTCTCAAACTGTTTTTGCCTTTCTGGGCAAGACCTATTGAAGGAGAATAGGAAAAAGCTAGTTTCTTTTAGGCAGTTCCAGTTAGATATTGAGTCCCAGGAGATACTCGCCAGCACACCACCTTGCCCTGCCATAGAATAGAATTTAGCATAGGAATGGAACTAATGTCTGATCTACAGTGCCCCCTGCTGCCCACAGTTAGCAAACTACCTACATAGATGGCCCTGGTGGGCTGTCTCTGGGGTCTGCCCTCCAAATCTACAAACCTATGAGGTCTTTCCCTTGCATACTAGAATCTGATGAAAGACAACATTTTCAAGCACTATAAAGGCTGCAGCCCTCTCTCCACTTGCGCTCTCTTTGTGATTCTCCTGGCCTTACTCTATGCTGTCCAGCCTAGTGTGGATGTGGAGAGAGCATAATATTGTTTTTGTGGTCTGAATATGTCCAAATTTCTTAAATTTATGTGCATGTCCTTCTCTCTGTAAAGACTGCTCCACTAACCAAATCCTCCTGCTATGCCCCACCTCCCCTGCCTTTTCTGATTTTTGCCTTTCCTCGGATCTCCCCATATCTGCCTGCAGTGTCCCCCTTTCTGTCTCTACAGCTATTTTCCTGTACCACTATCACTGCTGTGGTGGCCCCTGAACCTTCCCTCCACCCCTTTTCTTCCGCAGCGGAGCCTACAGGACTAAGACTCTTCCCATTCCTGCTGTGCTGTAGCCACATGTGACTCCCCCACTGCCACAAGCTGTTGGGAACATCTCCTTCCACTCTCATGTCAGTCACAACCTTTTCCTAACATTTGCTGCCACACGATAATATTCTGAATATATTCTCCCCTGTGTGGGCCTTCATTATGGCCACATAAATTGTTCTTTATGACAGCAGATAAAGTTAACAAGGCCTGCCCATCAACTCCATGCTTTCCTGGAGGGCATGCAGGCCTCTCCCACATGTTACAGTCTTCACAGGGGCAAAGAAAAAAGTGTCAGCTTTAAATTCAAGCTGAAAACAACTGTTGCTGTCTCTAAGATTACTTAATGCCTTAAAAACTAATAATCAGGATAACAATTTGGCTTTAAAAATATTGTCTATATGGCTGACATGGAAAGATTGTCTCACAAACAAGCACTCATATAAATTTAAAACTATCAAATTAGAAACTGGGCGTGGTGGCACATGCCTTTAATCCCAGCACTTGGTAGGCAGAGGTAGGAGGATCACCATGAGTTTGAGGCCATCCTGAGACTACACAGTGAATTCCAGATCAGCCTGGACCAGAGTGAGACCCTTCCTTGAAAAACTAAAAACTAAAAAAGAAACTATCATATTAATTTAAGTATGTAAGTCCTCACCAATTTAAAGTATAACTACAATCTTAATAAAAGGATGTCTCTTCCTCATTGTGTTTCATGTTCTTTGCCATGTCTAATGCTGGCCAACCATGTTATGTGACATGTTCTATGTTTAATCTAGTCTGTCTTTATGTGTAACTAAGTTATGGTCAATAACTGTTCTAGTGCTTATGGTCATTAAGTATTCAGATATTCACAGATATATTTTGAGATGATATAAAATTACTAAAAACAGGTTTATGATATATTTAAAATAATTTACTTCTGTACTTTTGGCTTTATGCTTGTTCATGCTTACTATAACAGTAGACATGTTTATATAAAAAAGTTTAATCCTGCTCGTAACATTGCCTTTTGAATATTTATAATGACTTAAGTCTTTAAAAAGTGATTAATTTGGGTTTACTGACAAAACACAAAATATTGATATGTTTTGCCTATATTTATTTATAACTAGTAAGATACAATATACATGTTTTCTGTCAAGTCATAGCCTCCTAGGTTTTAAGGTTAATTTCTAAATTTTTATAATTAAAATGGTAATCATGAAATACAGAAAGGGACCATCAAAACTGTAATCATAAAATGTGTTATCAATTAATATAAAATATGTTAACATAAAAAGTCATTTCTCTGCATTCTCACTTTCTCTGTGTCTCTCCCTCTCTCTTCCTCTAATAAATAAATAACTAAAAATAAAATCTAAAAAAGGGGGGGGAGGCTGGAGAGATAGCTTAGTGGTTAAGGAGCATGCCTGCAAAGCCTAAGGACCAGGTTCAATTCCCCAGGTCCCACATAAGTCAGATGCACAAAGTGGCACATGTGTCTGGAGCTCATTTGCAGTGGCTAGAGGCCCTGGCATGCCCATTTTCACTCTGTCTCTCTTTCTCTGTCTCTCTCTCTCTCCCTCTCTCTCTGTCTCTAATAATTAAATAACTAAAAATAAATCTTTTGTTTAAAAAAATTGTTTCTCTGTATTTTTCTTGCCTTAATTTTTTATGTAACTCAAACTTAACTCTATAAGTCGGTAAATTTATTGTCTCATATCAAGGTTAAAATTCATTTTCCAACTATGTTTCCTACTATGTTAATCTTTGACTACTAGAAAAACTGAGTTACTGAGTTATTAACATCAAGATATATTTTAACTAGTTTTGTCCATCAAGTGTGACATGAAAGTCAAAAATATAAAAATAATGTAAATGACCTATGGGACCTTTACAGTTACATCAATCCACCTCAGAGGGTCCTATAACAGACTAACCGCACCTATCGGGGTTCTTTTTTATTGTTCTCCAAGATCTAAAACCCAACAAGAAAAGAGACCTCCTCCTAAATTTTTTTTTCCTTCATCTCACTTTAGCTTTAAAAAGTCGGATTCAGGGCTGGAGATATGGCTTAGTGGTTAAGGTGTTTGCCTGCAAAGCCAAAGGATCCCAGTTTGAGTCTCCAGGACCCACGTAAGCCAGATGCACAAGGGGGTGCATGCATCTGGAGTTTGTTTGCAGTGGCTGGAGGCCCTGGCATGCCTAATCTCTCTGTTTCTCTCTGCCTCTTTCTCTCTCTCAAATCAATCAATAAATGATATATATATATATTTTTAAAAAGTGGCCAGGTGTAGTGATGCACTCCTTTAACCCCAGCACTTGGGGGGCAGAAGTAGGAGGATCACCAAGAGTTCAAGGCCACCCTGAGACTACATAGTGAATTCCAGATCAGCCTCAGTTAGCATGAGACCCTACCTCAGAAAACCAAAAAAAAAAAAAAAAGTTGGATTTAAATCCAACATCCATCTCCCTAAAGAACTTGTGTCTCTTTCCACTTTTAAAGCATAGACATTAGGCTTAGAACTCATTAAAATATAAAATATATTTGTGCTGATAAATTAAAAGGGTTATAAAAAGTCTGTTAAATTTATGGCTAAGATATATTTGAAAGTAAAAAAGATAACATGGGGATATTACTAAATATTGTTAATGTTCTAAGTTCAAAATTCGAGTTTTTAAAATATGATTCTACTTTTAAAATGTTTGCAAAGTGTCTGATTCTGTTACATCAATATACTTCATAAATATTACTCTAATAGTATTCACAAAATGGGTTACAAACAAGAATTTTGGGTTAAGTGAGTTACTTAAAACTTATAATTAAGTTATATCCAAATACTAAGTTTATACATTTTCCATCTGATAAAGCCTTTATTTTCTTTGATAAAACATCTGTTTAAAAGAATAGATTTCTTACATATTCTGCTCTTATATGTCTTCTCATTGAGTAAAACTTTTATTTGCTATAAAGTTATTTTAATAGATAAACGCTGAGCATAATATAAAATTTCATTGTTCCTTTAAAATGAACAACTGGGGCTGGAGAGATGGCTTAGCGGTTAAGGCACTTGCCTGCAAAGCCAAAGTACCCAAGTTTGACATCCCAGGACCCACGTAAGCCAGATGCACAAGGGGGCGCACACATCTGGAGTTTGTTTACAGTGGCTGGAGGTCCTGGTGTGCCCATTCTCTCTCTCTCTTTTTACCTGCCTATTTCTGTATCTCTCTCTCTCTCTCAAATCTTTTTTTAAATAAAAAAAATAAGTAAAATATTAGAAATGAACAACTGACAATAACAAATTATCAAGACTAATCAAACTTAGTTTTTTCAAGCCTAACATTCTTTCATTAACTATTCTAAAGCTAAGAACTTTTGATCTCTGGACTAAGTAAAAACTATAAGCCTTCTATATTAAGGACTTAAAAATTTAAATTGATAATTAAACTTCAAAATTAGTTTATTTCTTAATCTCTATCATGTTTAAATTTAAAATTATTTAAGACATTTCAAATATTGTTTCAATACTAGTTTCTTATACTTCCTACTTCACCTAAGCCAAATCTTCATATTTCCAGAAATTTCAATTAATTCCCTATCCAAGTTAACAATTCCTTCTTCCATACTTTTACAGATAACATTTATGTCACCTGTAAATATCATGTCACATACATGAAAATTCATATATATTGACCAGATCTTAATGGCTAATAGATTTTATATGATCTAGGAGTTCTTGTGGCTAGAATTTCAATGATGGACTATAGCAATTTTAGAGAAGTAAATATTACCAATCCAGAACCAAATAAATCTGGGGCTATACTAGCATTTTTTTTCTTCCAGGCTGACCTGGAATTCACTCTGTAGTCTCAGGTTATCCTCACACTCATGGCAATCGTCCTACCTCTGCCTCCTGAGTGCTGGGATTAAAGGCATATGCCTCCACACCCAGCTTATATTGACCTTTTTTTAAAAAAATTTTTTTTGTTTATTTATTTATTTGACAGAGACAGAGAGAAGGAGGCAGAGAGAGAGAGAGAGAGAGAATGGGTGTGCCAGAGCTTCCAGCCTCTGTAAATGAACTCCAGATGTGTGTGCCCCCTTGTGCATCTGGCTAATGTGGGTCCTGGGGAAATGAGCCTCGAACTGGAGTCCTTAGGCTTCACAGGCAAGCGCTTAACCACTAAGCCATCTCTCCAGCCCTTATATTGGCCTTTTTAAATAGCCAGTTTATTATCTTTTTTTGAATTTGACTTAACATCTCTGTGACCAGCTGAGGCATCTGTTATTTTGGGTTATAGTTGTTATACAAATATTCCTATTAAGGTAGACCTACATAGACCTTGTTTATTTCCTCTGAGGTAAAAATCATTCTCTTGTTTTTCAGTCCTCCCTCATATTAACCTAATTATGAGATTTTTTTTTCCATTGTCATGAGTCAAGCTTTTATTTGCCTATTTTTACAGTTTGTTTCAGCAGCTCCAGTTCCAAATGTTTTCAGAAAAACCTGTTGCTACTTGGGATTCTGAGACTGCCTTCCAGTATGTTTTTACTTCCAGTACCACCACTTGAGATGAGATTGAATCCATGCTTCTGCTGCATTCCCACCAGACCATACATCTATCTCTAATCCCACAATCTGAACTACATGACTAGAACCAGCTCCTGTAACATTTCTGTAGTAGACAGCTTCAGGTTTCTGAGATGAACTTCTAGACTAGGCACAGTTATGGAGGAAGGGATTTATTGAATTCTGCAGATCCAGGGGAAGTTCTATAATGACAGAAGAAGCTGGCACTGCTTAGGTCCAAGCAGAGAAAGAGAGAGAGAGAGCAAGAGGGAGAGAGAGAGAAGCCACAAGCACAAAAGCCAAAAGCCACAGAGCACAGCACACTTCAGGAACTCTAGGTGGAACTAGGTACTTTGTATATCTTTAGATTGGAATTTCAAACCCACCACCACACCTTAAGATCCTTAAGGCACCTCTTTTAGCCAGGTGGCTGCAAATTCAAATTACAAACTAATAAAACACTGAATATATTGGGGGCCATCTAATCGAACTACCTTGGCTTTCTATATAATAACAGAGTTGAGAATGTTAGTACCAGAATGACTCCATATTTGGACCCTCACTGATATTTCATTGTAACTAAGTTTCCCGAGTAGCCCAGCCACCCTGCCCAATTATCCAGATCACCTGCCCCACTGTCAGTTTCCTATAGTGCTCCAAGCCCTGAGGCAAAATGGATTGCTCTGGAACTAACGAATTACAATGACCCTCACTGCCCTATTAAGTATGATAGGGCTCCTCCATACCCACAGTTCCACCTCTTTTTTTTTAATCTAGCCCAAAAGATTGCTACTATTATTATTATTATATTATTGCTGTTAGGTCAGGACAAAATGGAGGACAGCATGAGGGTAACAGAGGCATAAGGAAGTGGGTTATCCACCATCCTCAAGAAACTACCCAGCCATTTTCCATCCTTGCCTAACAATGCCCCAGGTCTAGGCTTCCTGCCTCCTTATCGCCCACCTTGTCATTTCTGGTCTCACACCCTATGGCTATTGTAAAGAACAAGGGAGTTCTTTCCCTTCCTCACCTTCCCCCAACTGAAGAGCTGTATATAGCTCACTATTTGGAATCTCAAAGTTTATTGTACATCACTCTTGAGAGTCATTCCTGGCAGCTCGTGTTTTCCCGAATAAAAGCTTCCATCTTTGCCTCAGAGTGGTCTCCGTGGTCTTGGTCACTCCCAAACCTTACAATTGCCTTCTTGATTACCATTCTGTATTCATACGGCCCTTCTCTAGCCTCCTGTGTTTCCAGATGCAGATTTCTTTTAAAAAAAAATTTTTTTAATTTAATTTTTTGGAGAATGGGCATGCCAGGGCCTCCAGCCACTGCAAACAAACTCCAGACACATGCTCCACCTTGTGCATCTGGCTTATGTGGGTCCTGGGGAATTGAACCTAGGTCCTTTGGCTTTGCAGGCAAACACCTTAACCATTAAGTCATATCTCCAGCCCAGATGCAGATTTCTTTATCCTGACAAGACACAAGCTCTAAAGCTCTCCAGACACAGCTCAAACTCGGGAGACCACTGTGTCCTTAAGCTTCTTGGTAGCCCTTTCTCCGCCCCTGTTTTCTCCTTTTATGTATGTCTAGAGGTGGTAAAGTGACACTAGAGTTCTCCCTCCCAAAATGGAAGGAGGAGATTAAGATTTCTTTCCTATGTTAGGGGACATAAATCAGCTGCTTAAAGTTACACAGCCAGAACTAGATAAGGACGGTTGGTTCTGCCTCGAGTCCAAAGCCCCTGACTACGTGGGTCCAATTTATCAGATAATGAATTAATTCTGTAAAAATAATGTAGCACAACACTCCCTAAACCCCCACATGACAAATCACCCCTAGTAATCTGTCTCATGCCTTCTTTCCTTTTCACAAGGCCAACATTAAAAAACAAAACAAACAAACAAACAAACAAAAAAAAACTGGACACCAAGCCAGACCACCCCAACTCAAACAAGACCCTGCCTTGAGCCAGTCCCCAGAGAGAAAAGACCGGTGGCCACTGACTTTGTCCCATTGGTCAACAGGAAGCAGTCAGGAGACTTGGTGACTGCCATCCTTTTACTTATCCTCAGGATCTGGAATGAATGGGTTAATGAGTCTGTGGGGGCTGGTTTTCCCAGTGAGCACTGAATGAGTCACAAAAGTTATATGCACATGCTGACCCTGCAATAGCCTTTGACACTGAGAAAATTCCTCTGGTCTGTAAATAACTTTCCAAACCCCAGCCCAATAAGGTCACCTGCTGCACAGGAACCACTGCCCCAGGCTACGCAGGAACCAGTACACCAGACCATGCAAAAAGGTCTAGAATTAAGAACTAGTTAAACTAGACCAAGAGTCATAGGTATCTGGGAAAACAAGTCAACAAAAAAAAACAGCCCTATTTCCATTTTATTATTTTTTAACTTGCCTTATTTTCTGTCCTGCTTACCCTTCTCTTTTAATGCTCAGCTCAGCTGTATTTGAACAAAGCCACTTCAAACTGTGGAGGGCTGCTGTCTTTCACTGTTGACCCACCAATAAAGAACAGTCAGCTACCTGGCACACGCCTTTAATACTAGCACTTGGGAGACAGAGGTTGGAGGATCGCAGAGAGTTTGAGGCCACCCTGAGACTACATAGTCAATTCCAGGTCAGCCTGAGCTACAGTGAAACCCTACCTTGAGAAACAAAACAAAATAAAACAAAACAAAACAAAAAGAATGACAAGCTATATTTGTTTCCTATCTCTAAATCAGAAAATTCTTTCTATCATTTTCAATTGACATAATGTGTAAATTAAATTGAAACATGTACCTCATAAAAACATAAACACTAATAACATCAGGGAATGCTTAAGAATAAATTAAATTTTAAAGTGAGTCTATGGTGCACAGATGATAAAGTCAAGGTCATTTTCTTGGTTAATTTCCTGCTTCTTTCTATGCCTTTCTATCTATAGTCATTTGGCACTAACTCTTTGTGAGACTCAGCTAAGTATCTTTAACATACTTTCTTTTGTGATAAGTTTTCTTGAATATCTGCAACATTCCATGTTATTCATTTTCTCTGTTTTTCTCAAACTCTCAATTTTGGCTAATAGCTCATCACAGCACAAATTTCCTTTTCTCTGGGCTCCTCAAAGGCTAGTCTTTTCTCCCACTAACAATGAAAGCTAATTCCTTTAAGTCTATTGCTCTTTCTGACAAGTTTCTCAGAGACAAAGCCAGCTGGGTTCTGAAAGCAAAGCAACTCTTCCTCTTGAAGGCTTAGCTAGTAACAGTGATAGAAACTGGATAAGGTTAGTAGTCCAGTCAGTACTTTTTGCTGATGCAGCTCTTGATTCACTGGTTGCCCTGCTTTAAGGAGATCAGTGAAGTATTCCATACCTCAATTTTCATATTCCCTTTAAATATGTAAATTAGGCCATTTTCAAGTCCCTTGCTTTGATCTCTTTCTAGGTGTGAGCAGTGTGTAGAAAGTGAACTCTGTGTGAATTCCAAGATTTCCAGATGGCTTTTCCATTAAATAATTTGGGGTGCTTCATTTTGCCAAGTACACTTTTAAAAAAACTATAGCACATAGGCTAGTGATTCTGCATCTGCGCTGCAAGGACTAGCACCCATGCCTGACCCAGTCTCATCCAAAAGGACTGTTAGCAAAAAGTCAGTGTCAATTTCCTCAAGTTTTCCAAGGCTTAGCAAATCTGTGGGCTGGCCCCTCCTGTGTCAGCCTCTTGAGTTCACTAACCAATCAGGCCTCTCCCTTACACACCTGAGTCTGATGATAAGACTCAACCTAGTTGGGTGCTGGACTCCTGTAACTCTCTCTCTCTCTCTCTCTCTTTTAATTCATTTATTTTTTTTCTTTATTAGTTAGTTTTGTATTCAGCAAATACAGTCAGTTTGGTACCGTTATTAGGGTCATCCGTGACCTACACCCTCCCCTTGGCCCCTCCTTGTTGAGGTATACGGGTCATGCATTGTGGAGTTAGCCCACAGTTATGGGTAAGCTAAATGTCTCTGCATATCATGACCCAACATGTGGCTCTGACATTCTTTCCACCCCCTCTTCCACAAAATTTCCCTGAGCCATGTTGGGTTCATTTTTGGTCTGCTTCAGTGATGAGGTGTTGGGGGCCTCTGAGGCTCTGGCTCTCTGATTTGGTAGGAGTTGATTTTCCTCTGTGCTGAACTCCTTCCCCCTTGTGCTGGTATCCGGTTCATCAGGAAAACAGCCCCCTTGCTTGTTTCTCCAATTTTTCTTAGTTTCAGCCGGGGCCCTTTGGAGGTATTATGGGGTGGCTCTCTCCTTAGGATCTACATCTATCTGAAAAAGAGAAGCAGATTCTCCAACGGAGAGGAAGTTAGCACCAGGACAAATGAGATAACCCTTACTTTTTTTTTTTTTTATAGAGAATTTAATAGGTGTAGGCCCTCTTGTAGCCCACAGTTGATAGTAGCTTGATATTGGAGAGTGGGCTTATGTTTGGATATGGTTCTGACTTGTTTCCCAGCTCCAGCTATGGGTCCCATACCAGTGAGGGGATCAGTTAGCCAAATTGAGAGCAGTTGGTTCCCCACCATGGCTGTGTGCCACCTCTGCACTTGTGTGGGCATCACAACAAGTTATTAGCTGCTAAGTAGGTTAGACCATGCGTTGCTTCGACAGATATTGGTCATTTTCCCCCAGTCGCCCATGTAGCACCTTCTGGCACTAGACGCGCTGACTGTCTGGGGACTGACTCTCTTCCAACTTCCAGCCATGCCATTCTAATTTGCATGTCAATCACATAAGGCATCTTCAGCAGTAGGGTCTTACCACTAGCCTTTGGTGGGTCATCAAGTACTCTGACAGAAACCTGTCTGTCTTTTAGGAAACCTTGTAGGTCTCTCTGATCAAAAGCTCATTGTGGATGATAGCCCTATGCTGGTTCTGGGAGTTACAGGTCAGTGCCCACTAAGAAAATGAGGAAAAAGATAACTAATATACAAGAGTTTGAGATAAGAGAGAGGGAGAGAGGGAGAGGGGAAGTGAGGGAGGGAAGATGTAGAAGATTAAGGTTAGTCTTGATCTTACCCTCTCCAGTGTCTTGTGGTTCAGGTGTTCCCTGTAAGGGCCTGGTGAAGGATCAGCCATTTGGTCTGTCTTTTAGTAAGTAGAAAATTATGGTACCATTGCCGTTTGGGTCTAGATTTGTGTTTCCCACCTCTTTGATGCCCTCCCCTCCCTCCCCTTCCATCCTAGTGTCTAGTCTAGGAGATGCTTGCTGGGTATGTAAGGTATCTTGGGTAGATTCAGGTTTGGTGCTGTAGATGAGTGAGACTATGTGGCGATTTTTTTTCTGTGATTGGGTAAGTTCACTGAGAATGATCTGTTCCAGGTTCAACCATTTTTCCTCAAATTTCATTGTGTCATTTTTTCTTACTACTGTATAGAATTCCATTGTGTAGATATACCATATCTTAGTTATCCATTCTTCTAGTGATGGACATCTGGGTCGTGTAACTCTCTTAAGACTCCTCTTGGCACATGTGTGTAAGTCTGTCTCAGTCTTCTCTTCCTCTTTCCAGCAGAAGCCAAGCTTGGAATGGAGATGATTATTTTTTGTATTTTGTCCATGAGCTTTCCTGTCTTGTTTTTGGGTGCTTTCTTGCTTTTATACATCTATAATCTCTCTTTAAGATCTTAGTCCCTTAGTATATCTTTACTTTTCTCTGACTGTGAGGGGGATCTTTTGGCTTGAGTTCTCTTCCTTTGCCTTCTCGCCTTCTCTCTCTCTCTCTCTCTCTCTCTCTCTCTCTCTCTCTCTGTGTGTGTGTGTGTGTGTGTGTAGTGAGTACATTCAAGCAACTTCACGTCTTTGTGGATACTTGACCTCTCACCACACAGAAAAATGCTTGCATCCACCAATTATCCAAATGTACTTGTGATTTACACATTTCTTTATGATTCTTATGGCATAAAAATAATATTCCAGAGACCATGTGACATAAACAAATCATATTAGCTATGTTCTCAGAATAAAGGAACCACAGTTGTATAAGAGATGGTAACTTAAAAAGTACTAATTTGATTGAAAGTTTATGTTTATATGTTATATATCTATATGTTTTTGCAGGTATATGCAAAAACAGTGAAAATAATGTCCAGATTTACTGTGGTGTTACATATCTTTCAATGTGTCCCTAATACACAATTTATAATAGTATCATTATCAACAAGATATGCACATTTCCAACATACTTCAGTACTAAGTGCAGTCCAAGTCTTCATGTCGCTTATATTAGTGACTGGGCATTTTAAGAATTCAACCTAGGTCATGGCATGCACTATGCAAATGTTCCACCACTAATCCACATCCTCAGCCTTATCAATTATCTACATAACTGGAATTAAGAGCACTGGTAGTTCAATAATACTAATAATTAGATAAGGACTTACAAATTCTTTTTCAATCCACATCATGTAACGTAATATAATGGGTGGCTACTTCATATCATGGTCCAAAAAACAAGATTTGAATAACTTGTTATGCATATGTTCAACATTTTTGTTTTTGTCCATTTATTTCTTTATTTGAAAGAGAAAGAGAGAAAGACACAGAGAGAGAGAGTGGGTGTCTAGAGCCTCCAACCACTGCAAATGAACTCCAGACACGTACCACCTGGTGAATCCGGCTTACATAGGTACTGGGGAACTGAACCTTGATCCTTAGACTTCATAGGCAAACGCCTCAATCACTAATCCATCTCTCCAGCCCCATGTTCAACATTTTGATTTTAGCATGTCCTAGATTTTGTTATTTACCATTATATCTAGGATTCAATTATCAATTCATATGTTTAACTGTTCTAATGACTTTGTCTCAAACACTAGCATTTCACTGAGAGGAATTAAAAATTACGATTCTACTAGTTATTTCAGGTGAAAATTATACAAGTTTTTTTCGTAAATTTATTGATAATAAGATATGAATCCATATAACTTGATCTTTTATATAAATAATAAGTGTTAAAAGATAAAGTTAGGTGGCTGGGGTGTTGATTTGGTAGAATGTACCTTTACTATATGTAAGGATCTGGGTTAAACCCCTATTACAAAAATAAAGGGAGAAAAATAAAACATGAATTCTTTTTTTATTTTTGCACATGGTTATTTATTTGAGAGGGGGGGAGAGAGAGTGAGAAATAGGCAGGGAGGGAGAGAGAGAGAAAGAGAGAGAGAAAATGGGCATGCCAGGGCCTCCAGTGGCTGCAAAGGAACTCCAGACTTGTGTGCCCCCTTATGCATTTGGTTTACGTGGGTCCTTCAGAATTGAACTAGGGTCCTTTTGTTTTGCAGGCAAGCTTAACCACTAAGCCATTTCTCCAGCCCATCCTGTTTTGATCTGAGTTTTCTTTTACTGATTTTGGAGCTTGTGGACTCAGAGTCCAAAGATTCTCATGTCTTTCCTCTCCTGCCTGATTTGGGTTACAGGTCATGGCCATGCCCAGCTGTTTTATATGGGATCTGGAGATATGAATTCTTGTAGATTCAGGCACCCTAATGCCTTCAGGCTTGGGAAGGAAGCACACTTGATCTCCGAGCTGACTCTCTAGCCCAAAACATGAATATCAGCACAGCAATAGATGACATGAAAAGTGCTGTGCACGTTAAAGACAAGTTTATAATTGCTCCCAAATACATATCCCCTGCACCTCCACACCCAAATCTCTGCTATTTTCCTTCAGGACACATGAGGTCAAAGACCCCTTTTATAATTGTTGCTATTATTTTAAGGCAGGCTCTCACTTTAACCCAGGTTGCTCTGGAACTTGCCAAGATCCTCACCTTAGCCACAGAGTGCTGGGTTTGTAGGTGTGTTTCACCATGCCTAGCTTCCCTTTCATATTTTCCTGTTACCAAAATGCCCACATTATTTAATTTTCTGTGAAATGTCATATTATAATGGTGGCCAAGCCTAGCCTGTTGAGAATGCCATACCCAGTACTTCTACCCTAAAATTCAGGTTACAATAATGCTGAAATTTATTTTTGTCTACTTATTTTTTTTACATTCAAGAATCAGTATGTTTAGTTGCTTATTAAACATGGTTGAAATAAAAAATAATTCACTAAGAGGAAAAACATTCACTTTCCATTTCCTATAAGGAGCAAAAATAAATGAAAATCAATCTAACAGCTACACTAAATCTTTAGCAAACTAATATAAAGTCTAACACTGCTTCTGCTCCTGGACACTCAGGGTCTTTTAGCACAGAAGCAACAGAAATGAGAACAAGCTGAACATGCAGAGAAGAACACATGTTAGGTTGTAATAGGGCTTTCACTGTGAGTACAAGAGCCAGCCTGAGCAAAGAGGAGGGCAGCTTGCTTATTGAGCAAACAGGAAGCTATTATTGATTTCCTGTCATGGATTAATGGGTGGCCATCATCTTGCATCAAGGACCTCAGGTACTGAAGCTGTTGTAGCTGCTGGAAGAGCAGGCCTGGAGATCAGCCCCCAGGGACAATCAGCACTGCACACAGGGCTGAATTCAATTTGACCCAAAGGTTCAAGCAGCAAAAGGGAAGACAAGGACTACAAACTTTTTCATCCCATTCCAGTTACCATCAGACAACTAAAGGCTAAGAGAAGCCAGAGAGTTTCTTTGGTTTTGCTCTTGGTAACCCTCATTTTATAGACAGATTTGATTTTATTATGATATTACGGAAGAAACAAAAGCTAAAAGTTGAACTGATTCACTGAGTTACTATAAGAGTTAATTACTGAGGAGCTACACTTGTCTTTTTCAGCAGATGAAAAAAAATCCCAAAGAGAAAACTGTCCAGAAAAGGCCCAGAGGGATGATAAGAAGGACAGACAGTTTAGTTTACTGAAACAAAGTAAACACAAAGTTCATTGTTACGGCAGCCTGACTACAGAAATGATTGATGTGCAAATTGCCATATCTTGCTTGTTCACTTACCCCTGCCCTTGGCTATGAAAACTATAAAATGAAAATAAAATCTCAGCTTAGGGCCAGAGCTTCTTTGGAGAGCCATGTCAAGTTCTTTGTGCCCCGGGGAAATAAACTTTCATTCATGCTGGTGTTGCAGTGATCTTTCCAGAGAATTTCTGCAACAATATTAGGAATGGAATGGAAAACCTTGATGAATGCAAGGCAAGTACTCTACCACTGGTCTGCATCCCAGTCCTTGTGAACTTACTCTATTTAAGCAGCAGTAGACTGGGGATGGCTAATGTCTGAATTCATAAACACTGGTAAGAAGTTAATGCGATTTAGCAGAAAATTCTGGTAATTTCTCCCTTATCTTGTCTTATCAGACAGTTACTCAATTTTCCTTTTTTTAAGAAATATTTCTGTTAGGCATATAGTTTAACCAATTTCAGCAAGGTGCACAGCTTGACAGGTATTAAAGAAGGATCAGTTTATCTCTAGTGATCAGTTTTCTGAAGCAAGAGGAATTGAGTTTCCACTGTAGAGCTCAGGACCTTCATTATTAATCAAATGCTTGCTACTTTCTGAAATAGAGAGCAAAATAAGTTTGCAAAATGTTTATGATTCAAAGACTGATCTTGATTTGGAATCTCAGCTTAAAGCTTAGAAAAATTTTGATTTAGGGCTGAAGAGATTCCTCAGTGGTTAAGGCACTTGCCTGCAAAACCTAACAACCTGTGTTCAATTTCCCAGTACCCAGGTAAAGCTGGATGTACAAAGTGGTGCATGCATCTGGAGTTTGTTTGCAGTGGCTAGAGGCTTTGGCATGCCTATTTGCATTCTCTTTCTCTGCTTGCAAATAAATAAATAAACAAATATTTTCTTTTTAAAAAAGAAAAGGTTTGAATTATGGAACTGGTGATGTAGCCAACGAGCAAAGTGCTTCCCTGGCTAGAATCAGGCTCAGGGTTCAATATTCAGCAGTACACATACACACATTCATACACATACATTATTGACTATTAACCAGAGCAATTAAAGAACAGTTCTTGAGAAGGAATATTACATTTTTGCCTTTAGATTCAAACTCATTCTTGGGTATAAGTAAGGTAAACCATTTTATGCATTCCTGGGCCCTCAAACACTTCATTCATTATTTACATTTTGTTACTGGGAACCAAATCCAGGGCATTGTTTATGATAGGCAAGCAGTCTATCACTGGGCACCACTTACAGTCCTTTTTATTTTTTTTTTCTGAGGTAAGGTCTCATTTTAGCCATAGATGACCTGGAATTCACTCTATAGTCCCAAGATGCCCTCACACTCAAAGTGATCCTTCTACCTCTGCCTCCCAAATACTGGGATTGAAAGTGTGTACCATGCCTGGGAAGTCCTTAGGTCTTTTTTTTTTTTTTTTTTTTGGTTTTTTGTTTTGTTTTGATTTTTTGAGGTAGGGTCTCACTCTAGTTCAGGCTGACCTAGAATTCACTCTGTAGTTTCAGGCTGGCCTCGAAGTCACAGAGATCCTCCTACCTCTGCCTTCTGAGTGCTGGGATTAAAGGCGTGTGCCACCATGCCCAGCCCTAAGTCCTTAATTTTTTTGAGACAGGCTCTCACTACATAATTCAGGCTATTCGTGATCTATCTATGTAGCCATAGTGGCTGAGGCTAGTCTCAATATGTTTCTGCCTCTGTTGGGAATACAGGTTTGTATCACCAGACCTTCTAATACATGCTCATTAGGTGGGGCTGGAGAAATAGCACTGTTGGTAAAGTGTTTGTCTAGCATGCATAAGGCCCTGGGTTTGATTTCTAGCACCACATAATACCAGGTATGGTGCTATGAGTTTGTAATTTCAGCACTCATAGGTAGAAGCAAGACTATCAGAAGTTCAAGGTCATCTTCAAGTATATAGAGAGTTAAAGGCTAGCCTAGGCTACATGTGACTTTGTCTCAAAAATAAAAAGTCTAAAATGTGTGAAGCAAAAATACTTCAAATAACATACTATTAATATTTTATTAACTGGTCTTCAAATTTGAAAGTAACAAAGTATTAATACACCTTCTGGAACCATTACCATATATTTATGGTATAAATATAAAACACTTATCATACATGACATTTTATATTGAAAACTATAATAGTGACATCTTTCAATATTGTTATTTTAGTTATGTGAAGAATTTTTTAAGACAGTCAATAACAGGACATTAGCATTATCTGTCACAGACCTTCTGCTTGAAAGCAGAAAAGCTGAGAAAATGAAATGTATTTCAAGCTTGCACCCTAAAGCAAAACCATAAAATGAAATCAATAGCATTTGAGTTGAATCACCAGTTTAAGCTTTATCTTAATTGCTCTGTCATTTGTTCCTGATTGAAAGTCTTGTTATTGAATCAAAACACAATGATTATATATATATATATATACAATCTTTGGTTTTCTTTTTGACATATAAAGATAATTACAATTTTACTATAAAGCAAAAATTGCCTCTTCAGTTATAGAATTATATAAATTAGTCTCAGCTATAAAATTGCATTTTATCTCTTTTCTAGTACATAAAAATAAAAACATGGATATAACATTCTGACAGAAATACCAACAAAAGTTTCTGTGGAGAGTTTTATGGTCATAGGCTTCTGTAAAGCCTAATTAGTATCCATAACATTTTATCCTGTGAACTCAGAAGTGACTGGGCCATTCTGGGGATATATCAGATGAACAAGAAGCAAAAAGGTATGAAAATTCAAATTAGCGCATTAGAAGTAGCAGTGAATTCATTTGGAAATGTATAGATCATTCTGTGCTTTTACATGTTTTCATATATACTTTGATAGTAAACTGACTTGTATTAAAAAAGTAAAAAGAATAGTGGTCAGTGTGGGTCCCAGTCAAGGAAGTAAGGATGCCTGCCAGAATGAGACTGAAGATGAAGAGAGAAGACCTATAAGACCAGGGAGTCAAGAGAAGCAAAGTGAGAGACAAAATAAGAGCCAGAGCACTACCTCCAGCTTTACTGGAAGGAAAGGAATCTATCAAAGGTCTTGACTCTCTAACACAATATCAAGGTCTGTGAGCATCTATGCAAGTTCTCAAGATTGAGTGCAGTGTGGCTCAATCTGCCGCAATGGATATCTGAGGGAGGGCTGTCATAAAAAGGCCATAGATCCAGTGTTGGCAGGTGTCAAAGGCAGAGATCCTGCTGAACTGGCAGGCCCTGGTGTTGTGGGTTAGATGAGCTAGCCTATGCTAGAATGTTGCAGATCCAATGTCAAATCATTGGGTTATTTTTAATATTAAATTTTATTTATTTATTTATTTGACAGAGAAAGAAGGGAAAGAGGGAGAAAGAGAGAGAATGGACGGGCCTCCAGCCACTGCAAATGAACTCCAGTCGCATGTGCTACTTTGTGCATATGGCCTATGTGAGTCCTGGGGAATTAAACCTGGGTCCTTTGGCTTTGTAGGCAAATGCCTTAACTACTAAGCCATCTCTCTAGTCCTTGGGTTATTTTTGACATCTCTGAAAGTCGTTCATTGTCCAACTCTATGCCTGGCTTAACATTCTGATGACTATTAGACTTCTAAAAAAATATTCTTATTTATCAACTCAAAAAGCCAAGAATAACATTTCCTAGTACCTGAAAACTATATCAGAGATTTCTCTGATTTCCTGTAACCTACCTACCCCAGCAATGTAATAGATAAGTATCTTGATTAAGGATTTTCTTTATTCCGTAACCAATAAAATAACATGAATATCATTCTGCCACTACCACACTGGAATGTATCATTCAGGGCAAACCAAAGGTGTGTTCCTAGACATGATACCTCATATTTGACCTATGAATAAAGTATCTCTTATTCCCTTGAAGGTGACAGCTGTGCTTTGCATCAATACTATCTTTAATGCCATATGAAAGTACTTAGAATAATGTGATGGGAAGTAGCTAGGAATACAGATGGAAGAGAATTTCCTAGGACCTTTTAATGTTGGTTTGAGTAATTTAACACATAAAGGTTCATTATAATATTTTGTGTAACATTTATATTTTTAAAATGTTTTTATATATTTGAGTCTAGCTCTGTAAAAAGTGATTTATACTGAAAAGTTAAAGTGTTTTAAAAACTTAGTGCTGAATTTGTGAAATAAGCTCTATAATTGTATTTAAATTTTTTCAGTTAATATTAAATTCACTTATAGTACAGTTTTAGAATTATCTTTGAAAATGACTATTTTAACAATATCTTGAGAAGAAGCCATAATGAAATACTTATTTTTTATTTATTTATTTATTTTTGGGGGGGGGTAGGATGTTGCTCTAGCCCAAGCTGAACTGGAACTCACTTTGTAGTTCCAGGGTGGCCTTCAAACTCACAGCAATCCTCCTACCTCTGGAAATACTTCTTTAATGAATTAAATTTCTTACTTCTAATGTTTGCATTTATATGATATGAGACAATGCTAAAAATCCATAGGGTAGCTAATTCCAAAGCTATGGAGAACCTTAAGACAATTTATTAATTAACCTAAATTTGTACAATAGTTTTCTTATTTGCACAGCTAATGGACTCGGGATTGATTACAGGCCATTATGAGTTATTAATAAATGAAACTATGTTGGAAATACATGCATATGTATTTGAAAATGGAGACAAAGGCCAGTCATGAAATGTTAGTAAATATTTAAAGCATGGGGCACTGAACAAATGAACATTTACCTTTTATACTTCATGCATTTCTGAGAAGGTAAATTTCTTAGATTTGTTAGTGGTTCTTATCTCTGGGGCATATGCCTGTGCATTTGATAAACTTCCATTGTCTTATATATACATTTAAGTCATAGTGGCTGGAACAACTTGTATTATATTTACATGTAAGAGCTTAGGTTATCTCTATAGCACTATTTCTACAAATTCAGGATAAGTGCCTGTTTTTATATCCTGAATATTTAACAGAATGTTCTTTCTAAATTTTCTTATTTCAAAGAAAAATGTCACCTATAACTTCTAATTACTCTTCTCATTTATTTATGTTTGCAGTAAATTCCATTACATAATTTATAGTTTCTCTAGCCTTTTGTCTACATTTTTATTGAAGTCATTTTATAATCTAAAGAATCTTCTAAATTTAAAAAGCTATAAATGTCAGCAGTCAGTTTAAGGGTTTTAAAACTTCAAAATTATGGCCTTCATTTTTTTTTATTCTGTTTTTTGAGGTATGGTCTTGCCCTAGCCCAGGCGGACCTGGAATTCACTATGTAGTCTCAGGGTGGTCTCAAACTCACCATGATTTTTCTACTTCTGCCTCCTGAGTGCTGGTCTTCAATTTTTTAAAAATATTTTTTATTTTTATTTATTTATTTATTTATTTGAGAGAAAGAGGGAGAGAGAGAGAAAGAGAGAGAGAGAGAGAATGGGCATCTCAGGGTCTCCAGCCACTGCAAATGAACTCCAGACACAAGTGCCACCTTGTGCATCTGGCTTACATGGATCCTAAGGAATCGAACCTGGGTTCTTAGGCTTCATAGGCAAGCACCTTAACGTCTAAGCCATCTCTCCAGCCCCTGGTCTTCAATTTTTTAAACAATTTAATAAATCCTGTGATGTATAATCAGTGAGGACATTTTATTTATTTTAATTTCAAATCATTGCATAATCAGATGTTTTTAATGATTAGGTTATATCTTTATAAACAAATGTACAGTTATCTACACTGCTTTAGTAGGTAGCATTTGCAATCATGAAATAAAGGGATTTCTTATGGTGATCATAGTTGCTAATCTACACAGAGTGTTCGCACTGCATTTCCTGACATTGCTCCCATCTTGCTGTGTTTCTTCTCATAGCCCCTGGGTTCTCTTGCTGAGGGCCTCTATTCTCTCTTTTGCTCCTCTTTTCTAAAGATGTTGCCCAAAGATATGCTATAATCTGATGTCCAAGGATGGTGTTAAGGTAAAAGGTGAATGTTTCAGGTAAGATTTTCCACTTAACAACCTATGGGTGCCCCTACTCTATGAATAGTATAATTTTCTTGGTTTTCTAAATTTTAAAGTGGGTGCAATTATTTTTAAAGGTTCAGTTGCTTTAATATGAAAGAGTCTTTTCTCAATGGATAGTAATAAAAAAATAACATTTATTGTATTGCTGGTAACATCTCTTAAAATGTCAGTCCTTTCCATGAATTAGTTTTCACTTGCTTTTTTTAAATATTTTTTTTGTTTATTTATTTATTTGAGAGCAACAGAGAGAAGGAGGCAGAGAGAGAGAGAGAGAGAGAGAGAGAGAGAGGGCGTGCCAGAGCTTTCAGCCTCTGTGAACGAACTCCAGATGCGTGCGCCCCCTTGTGCATCTGGCTAACGTGGGTCCTGGGGAACTGAGCCTCGAACCGGGGTCCTTAGGCTTCACAGGCAAGCGCTTAACCGCTAAGCCATCTCTCCAGCCCTTCACTTGCTTTTCTGTGTGAGTAAAGAGATGTTTGACAAAGTTTTTACCATCACAAGTCATGGGCTTATTTCCCAAGTCTTTAATGACCATTATTTCTTAAATATCACTAAACTTGTCTTTATAAAATGGAGTTTTAATTTATCATCTCTTAGACAAATGTCTAAATTAAATATGATGCAATACTTAAACTACAATTAGGGTTAGTGAATAATTTTAATTTGGCTTTTCTCCTGTTTTAACAAATGATGTAAGAAGCCACACTATTAAATGTCCTTTTGTCATGTGTCCTTTGTAGTAGACACTCATCCAGGACATCACAGTGTGTAACTAGGAAGTTATTAATTAGTGTATATAGAAAAAGGTAGAATTTAACAATATCTTATGCATTGTTTGTAGGATATTACCTTGACATTTCAGAATTTAAGCACTCCCATCACTGCTAAGGTAAATGGGTTCCTTTCCAGCAACTGATGATTTTTCTATATTCTCCACAGAGAATGTTATTTTACACAGACATACTCCATTAGTAAATAAGTAGAGACACCGTAAGTCTTGCCAAACTCTTAATTGTGTAACTTACTTTTTGAAGGAACTCGAAGGTTGGCAAGGACTACTTCCAGAGAATCAGCTTGTACTCGAAGCACATAGTTGGTCTGTGTCTCATAATCCAGAGGGGCATTCACATAGATAACACCTGTGATATTGTTGATGCCAAACTTACCTGGAATAATATACAACTCCTTGTTATTTCCTTGATACCATAAAGAAAATTCTATTGAACAGTTATTATAATTTTGACAACACTAAGGACATTTTAAACAATGGTAATGCAAAACAGTGACAGGATACTAGTTTTTGGAAACTACTTTACTTGGATTGCCATCATCAGTGTTTCCCTAAATAACATTGAGATTCAAGTTTTTGATGTGTGTTATTTTGAGAGTCTTCTGAGTATTGGTGTTTTTTTTTTTTTTTTTCCCAGTGTTACACATGTGAGGAGCACTGTGTAAGGTTCCTCTTACTGTGGCTTCAAATGGTCCTACCACTGCAAAGGTCATCAGGAGAAGTCTTCAACAGAGGCCTTATAGAAACCCATTTAATTGTGCTTAGTCAAGAATTTTTTTAATTTTACTATATGATTTTACTCTTCATAGTTTGATACATCTTATCCTATAGGATTAGGGCTTTGATTAAAAACAAATTATTGGTAATTTATTGGTTACTTTTATAAAATTATTTATTAGAGTTATTTCAGAATACTTAGTTCTCTTCACAAGTTTTTAAAATATATACTTTTATAAAGGTGAAAAGGATACATTATTATCTGTATAATATCCTAATTCATAATTTTCCATATCCCTTGTTCTCTTTAGTAATTATCAATATCCCTTGCTTTGTAGTAATGGTCACAAAATAAATATGTATTTATTTTAAAATTATTAATTTTCTGTTATTGGAAAGTTCCTTGAACTTAACAGAACATTTTGCTTCTTTTTCTGTTCTTCTGACTGGAAGAACTATTGTTACAGAATAAATGATGGGTATTTGTTAAGTGAGGTAATAGTACCTGGATAGATGCAAGATAGCCACTGTGGTGGTAGGTGTTATAATAAGCCACACTGATGTGTTTTCATAGAAGTGGACAGGGTGAGTATTGGAAGAGCCTGAGATATACAGTTCTTCATATACGGAATACCAGAGAAAAGGAGATTCTGTTATATTTAGAGATAAGGTAAAGCAGTGCAGAACAAGAGTGGGGGACACTGAGCACTTCTGAAGGCCAGCTCTGGTGATGATTGGTCACCCCATGTTAGAGAAAGTCCCTGGCAACGTCCCTCTAAACTGTTAAACAGCATCAACATTCATGCTTTAATACAATAGCCAATATCACTTAATGCATTGCATGAATATTGACTTTTACTTGACTAACTACAATATGCCAGGCTATCCAGGGTCTCAGAAAAGAAAACAATGAACAACTTACTGGTGAATAATAACTGAAGTAAATTAGCAGTGTGACAGAGCTGAAATCCTGTTCCCAGAGGCCAGAAGATTATTACAATTCTGAAAGTGGTTGAATGACAAGATTTGAATTTCCTGTTGATGCAGGATGATAACTGCATGACAAATTTGACTTTTGGGGGGCCTCTGTTTTATAACATGCATGGCTGTTAATACTTATGTGGCTCTTTAGTCATTTATGAAACTAGTATCTATGAAACTAAAGCTTCTCAGGACTATCATGACATGAGGCAAGACTTGTGAATAGTACAGGCAGTGGGTATAGTTGACTCTAGAAAGTAGTTATCACTAAAAGCTAAAGAACAATGCATCCATTTTGAAGAAATGCCACGAAAATTTCACCAAAGGGAAAACTGAAGGCTTCTCTAATTACATATCCAGAACTTGGGGAACAAGACCATTTGAGCTAATGTAACTAGATTATTAATTAGTTGTCAATTGCATATAAGATAGTCACAATTTCATTAGGAATATATGATAAACCATAATTCAATCAAAAATTCATTTTATTAGCTGGACACTGTGACTCATGTCTATAAGCCCAGTACTTGGGAGGCTGAAGTTACAGGCACTATAATTTTAAGGCCAGGCTGAGCTTCATAATGAGTTCTAGAGAAGCCTGGACTAGAATGAGACCTTGTTGCCTCCAACAACTTTAAAAAAATCATCTTATTATAGTTTTGTTGACTTGTTGAAAGCACAGCAACCATCTCCACTCACCTTCCTCATTCCCTGCAACAATGGAGTACACAATGCTTTGATTGATGGCTGCAGCAGAAATCACCCCAACCATGGTTCCTCTTGTAGCAAGTTCACTTACAGGAGGGGGTCTGTGGGGTTAGAAAAAATAGTTTGTTTATTCTCTAAGACAATTTTTCAGAGCAATCTTAGAGTCACAGAAAAGTTGAGGGTAAATCTACCACATAACTACAGCTGCCACAGTACATAGTTGCCTCCTTTTACACCATCCACAGGACAGCCATGCATACATGACAGCCGATGGGCCAACAATGATATAACAGTCACCTTAATTCTACAGTTTACATTAATTCACTTTTGGTGTTATATATTCTGTGGTGCTGGGCAAATATTTAATGACAAATAATCACCATCATGGTCTCCTGCAATGTACTTTCACAACCCATCTATTCACCTTCCCTGTTGAAAATTGCTGTTCTTTTCACTGAGTCTAATTTTTCCCATTCCAAAGTGTCCTTCTATTGAAATTACACAACATATAGCTTTCCTGATTATTTGCTTTATGTTAAAAACATGCACCTAATGGTCTTCCACATCTTTTCATGACTTGATACTCATTGGTTTTTTTTCTATGACTTTTTTTTCTTTTCTTTTTTTCTTTCTTAGTTTTGTATTCAGCAAATACAGTCAGTTTGGTACCATTATTAGGCTCATCCATTACCTACCCCCTCCCCTTGAAACACCCCACTCACAAAATGGGGCAAAGAGCTGAACAGGCAGTTCACAGAGGAAGAAATGCAAATGGCAAACATACACTTAAGAAAATGTTCATCATCCCTAATCAGAGAAATACAAATTAAAACTCATTGGTTTTTGAGACAGCATCTTATGTAGCCTGGCTGTTGTCCTAGCTATGTAACTGAGAACAACCTCTGATCCTTCTGCTGCCTTTACCTCCTAAGTGCTGGGATTACAGGGGAGCACTACCACACCCCTTTTTATGTGGCCTTAGAATCAAAGCCATAACTTTGCTAGGCAGACTGCTTTCAAACTAAGCTATATTCTCGCCACCCTCATATCTTTTTAGTGCCTCAAATTACATTGATCTATAATTTGAAATACACAATGGTGATTCAAAAGTTGAGTTTGATAGACATTGATAAATTCATAACCTTTAATATAAAGAGAAAATAGATTATGTGTCTCATCCATGTTGCTTGATGATTGATGATGCTGAAATGAAACTGGTCAGGATTAAAACTAGAGAGCCATAGAATCAGGGCAAGGCACATAAGACCTAATATGGTCCTCCATTATCTCCTCCTCACAGCTCATTATCTCCTGTTATGCAAGGGCTGCACCATGATTCATTCTTAAATAAAATTATATGCCACAGTTACCTCAAACATGAGGGTTTATAGTTGGATATGTCTCTCTAGTCAGCAGACTCTATTGACTATATCCCTTGCTGGGCTGAATGACATCAGAAATAATCAATGACAATAAACTGAAGGAGATGTCCACTACCAACTGCAAAGAACCAAAACTTAACTCAACAATCCACAAGAAACTAAATCCTGAGAACACACTCTTGAGATCAGAAGTGGATCCAAGCTCAACAAGCATCGAGGGTTCTGTGTGAACCATGAAAGAGATTCTGTCCATAACTGAACTTGATGAAAGCCTGGTATGAAACCATGAAACCTTAGACACAGCTAATCCCTGAATTCCTGACTGAAGAAAATTCCAGTCAAGTATGCTGTGCTAACACATTCAGCTCATCATGATATTCTCATGTTGCAGCATGTAACCGATATGCAAGGCAATAAGTTATAAACTTGTGACTAGTCAAATTACATACTGTTTATTAAAATGTTGGACCTGCCAGGCATGGTGGCACATGCCTTTAATCCCAGCACTCGGGAGGCAGAGGTAGGAGGATCACCATGAGTTCGAGGCCACCCTGAGACTACATAGTGAATTCTAGGTCAGCCTTGCCTAGAGTGAGACCCTACCTTGGAAAACCAAAAATCAAAAAACAAAAACAACACAACAAAAAAGTTGCACCTAAGAGAACATGTTGATCATGGAGTAATTTGCAATTTTTGTGGGAGTAGAAAGGTATTGGTTGTCTAATTTGCTACTATATGTTCATAATTAATATACTTTTAACATTAAAATTAGAAAAATGTTTTCTTATTTCAAATGTTAATATGTTCTGTTCATTTAAAATTTTTAAAAATTTATTTACTTTATAAGAGAGAGAGAAAAATAGATAGAGAGGCAAGAGAGAAAGAGAGACAGGAGACAGAGAATGGGCATGTCAGGGCCTTCAGCCACTGCAAATGAACTCCAGACACATGTGCCACCTTGTGCATTTGGCTTATTTGGGTACTGAAGAATCAAACCTAGGTCCTTTGGCTTTGCAGGCAATTAACCTCTAAGCCATCCCTCCATCTCAGTTGTGTTCATTTTTGATGCTTTAACTGCAGAATCAGGATAGAAATAACAAATAAAAAAAAGCAACTGATGTAATTCAAGAGGGTATTTAAATCCTATGCAAATACGTAAAAGCACTTAAATTCTACTTCGTACTGAATTCTTAAAATATATTTATTTTTAGACTAAGTTTTCTCATTAACCTTTGCTTTAATTAATCCTAAAACATGCTTCATTATCAGACTCAAAACAATTTTCTCCTCTAGAATTGAATAGACTTCTATGATGATTGAACATTAGCATACAAAATCTCAATTCTCTTCTACTTATTGTAAGACAGGACCTATTATATTCTTGTTCTATGCCCTGGAAAGTATCACTTACGTTATATAACAAATCATATACTCTCTTTGGAGGCAACTATAATTTGGAATATGAAATGAGGAAGTTAATATAAGTCAGGAGCCCTATTATAGCTCAGGAACAGTGATATAGAATTGTAGGCAGGATCCACCAGCTGGCCTGAGTGTTAGTCTCCAGGAAGGAGGAATGGAGGGGAAGACTGGACACTGTGTGACTGTGATGTTTATACTGATCTCTAGACTTCAAAAACACAAGCCCAGTGTAATTTTTCTAATCTATGAAAGAAATTTAAGGTTTTTTTTTTGAATGGGAATTTGGTGAACTTTTAAATTTTGACAACAAATGAAAATTTATTTTTAATGTATTTCTTATAAACTAGATTTGATTTTAGGGTTAAGAGTATATGACATTTTTAGAATAAACATATCTTCTAATATATTTTTCTGTTATACCCTTTGTGATTGATGAAAAGTGATGTATCATTCCTTACTTTCCAATATAATAAAAACCTACTGATTAATTTTATAAACAATTAATTATTACCAGTAAAGGATTTTTCAGAAGTTTTAGCAAAAACAAGTCTTTCAATATTAATTCACATACCTGCAATTCTTCTTCCTATAATGCATTTGTGTTCCACTAGATCTATTCTTATTTAATTTTTTTGTCTTTAAGTAGTTTGGCTGATCTGGAATTTGCTATGTAGTTCATGCTTGTGTGGAATTTTTAGCAACCACCTGCTTTTGAGTCCTAAATGTTGGGATGACAGGTGTACACAACCATGCTTGCATTAACTTTGTAAACACTGATAGGAAACCAAGAGTTGTTTTATCCAAAACTCAAGGAGACTCCTTTTGAAAGCTAAATTTATTGTGACTTTAAATGACAAAATATTTTTAAAAGGAGTACTTGAAACATGGTACAAGTACATACCCTGAATAATACTTGGTTCAAAGAATAATGTTATTATTCAAACTGTTTTTGATTCCCTACTGTTACTTTACTCCTCCTAATTCCCTGGCTCTGGTAGGTCCCATTATGCCTTGCTTGGGGAGGCCTGGCTCCGTGAGCTATGGAATCAGGCCTTTTGTTCTTGTATCTTGACTGGCCACTAAGTACCAATATCCCTGTTCACCTGAGTCAGAGGGTGAAGGGGCCAAAGGACACAAAGTTGCTTCCTCCTTAATAAAATAGTTTTCCTAAAATGGATATACAACACAAAAAAGCCAGCAAAAGTCAGAAAACTGAAACATCTTCACCAAGGATGCCTAGTCATAATATGGAAGCCTCCAATGAAATCATAGAAAAATCAGCAGAAATTAATTCCCAAAATGAAAACATAGCAACCAATGAGACCCTGACCAAAAAAAAAAAAAAAAAAAATCACAGAACTTGAAGCAAATTATAAAAGAACCAACAACTGTATCAATGAAACAACAGAATCATCTCCTAGAGTTCTTAGCCTTTGACAGCAGGCTTAACTTAATTGAAAAAAAAATGTTAGAACCAAAAAGCTGGGCATGGTGGCGCATGCTTTTAATCCCAGCACTCGGGAGGCAGAGGTAGGAGGATTGCTGAGAGTTCAAGGCCACCCTGAGACTACATAGTTAATTCCAGGTCAGCCTGGGCCAGAGTGACACCCTACCTCAAAAAACCAAAATAATAATAATAATAATAATAATAATAATAATAATAATATTGGAACTCTTCAAAGAGACATAAATAATTTGAAGGTAGGTCAGGAAATGAAAGACCTCAACAACTAGTTGATTAAGCTTAATGAAGACTTGATCAAATGCAAGAATGAACTACAGGAAGCATCAAGAAAATCAGAATTTGAACTGAAATCATGCCTCATAAAAGAGATGGACATGATACAAAATAACAAAACAGAAAGAAAAAGTCAAATAGAATTTATAAAAACCTCTCTAGAACCACTCACCAACAGAGTGACTCATGTGTAAGACAGAACCACTGACCTGGAAGATAAGATAGATGAAATTGTTCAGCAAGCCAAAAACTTTGCTAAGTTCAAAAAATCAAGTGAACAGAACATCAGGGTATTGTGGGACACCCTAAAATGACCAAACATCTGGATCATGGATATACCAGAAGGAGAGAAAATCCAGACAAGAGGTATAGTAAACATACTCAACAAAATTATTGAAGAAAATTTAATGAATCATGCAAAAGGGAGGCCCAAATAAATATAGGAAGTCCACAGAACACCAAACAGGCAGGACCAAAGAAGAAACTCTTCAAGACACATCACAGTTAAAACTATTAACAATGAAAACAAAGAGAGTGTTAAACACAGCAAGAGAGAAGCAATTCGCAACAATCAAAGGCAATCCCATTAGAATAATATCAGATTTCTCAGTAGAAACCCTGAAAGCCAGAATGGCCTGGAATGGAAGACTTCAAAGTCTGAAAAACTATGGCTTTCAACCCAAGCTACTTTACCTAGCAAAAGTATGCCTAATAGTAGATGGTGAAAGAAAAATTTTCCATGAAAAAAAGTCAACTCTAGGATTATATGAACACAAAACCAAACCTATAGAGAATACTTGAGGGAATACTCCACACAGAATAGTCAAACAACCAATCTCAAGAGCCAACAAGAAGAAGATCACAATGATAAAATAAACCAGACTCAAAACAGTACATAACACAAGTAAGCCCCTAACCCCATAAAATGCCTCATCATGTCAGGGATTAATTCAAACCTCATAGTAATAACCTTAAACATTGATGGTCCTAACTCACCCATCAAAAGACACAGGCTATCAGGATGGATAAAAAAACTGGACCTTCTATCTGCTATATTCTAAAAACCCACCTTACCACTAAAGATAGATACCTCCTCAGGGTGAAAGGTTGGAAAATGATATTCCAAGCAAATTGAAATGAAAAACAAGTGGGTGTTGCTATATTAAATTCTGATAAAACAGACTTCAAATCAAAATTAACCAAAAAGGACAAAGAAGGTCACTTCGTACTCATCAAGGGAATGATCCAACATGAGCACATCACAATCATAAATATATATGCACCAAACACAGGGGCACCACAGTTTATAAAGCAAAATCTACTTGACAATAAAACAGAAATAAACACCAATGCCATCATAGTTGGAGACTTCAATACTCTGCTATCATCATTAGACAGATCATCCAAGCAGAAAATCAACCGGGAATTAATGGAACTCAACAACAACATAGAACAACTAGACCTAATAGATATCTACAAAATACACATTCTTCTCAGAACCCCATGGAACCTTCTCCAAAACTGACCATATATTAGGCCATAAGGCATGCTTTCATAAAGTCAGGAAAATTGAAGTAACTTCATGGATCATGTCAGATCGCAATGCTTTAAAGCTAGAAATTAACAACAAGAGAAACATCAAGAATTCCACCAACTCCTGGAGACTAAACAACACACTTTTAAACAATGAATTGGTCATGGAAGAAGTAAACAAGAAATTTTAAATTTTCTAGACTTGAATGATAATGAAAACACAACCTACCAAAAGTTATGGGATTCAATGAAGGCAGTCATAAGGGGAAAATTTATAGCCCTAACTGCCTTCATTACAAAGACAGAGAGATCACAAGTCAATATTCTGACTGTCCACCTAAAGGTCCTGGAAAAAACAAGAAGTATCCAACCCAAAGAGCTCCATACAGAAAGAAATAATCAATATTAGAGCAGAAATTAATGAGTTGGGAACTAAGAAAACAATTGAAAAGTCAATTAAAAAAAGAGCTGTTTCTTTGAAAAAATAAACAAGATTGACAAACCCCTGGCTAAAGTGATCAATCAAAAAAAGAAGTCTCAAATTAACAAAATCAGAGATGAAAAAGGATAGATCACAACAGACATCAATGCAATTGATGAATCATCAGGGCATTCTTCCAAAACCTCTACTCCACAAAATTAAATAATCTGGAAAAATGGATGAAATTCTAGATATATACCACTTACCAAAACTAAACTCAGAGCAGATTAATCTCCTAAACAAACCTATCACATCCATGGAGATTGAAAAGGTAATAAAAAACCTCCACAAAAAGAAAAGTCCAGGACCGATGGCTTCTCAGCTGAATTCTATCAAACCCTCATAGAAGAACTGAAACCAATTATTCTCAAACTATTCCACATAATTGAGGACCAGGGAATCCTCCCCAACTCCTTTTATGAAGCTAGCATCATCCTAATGCCAAAACCAGACAGAGATGCAACAAGGAAAGAAAATAATAGGCCTATATCCCTAATTAATTTATTTGCAAAGATTATGAGCAAAATCCTTGAAAACCAAATTCAACAATACATCAAAAGCATTATCCACCTTGATCAAGTAGGCTTAATCCCAGGGATTCAGGGATGGTTTAACATATGGAAATCGGCCAATTTAATACACCACTTAAATAAACTGAACCATAAGAACCACATGATCATCTCAATTGATACAGGGAAGGCCTTTGACAAAATACAACCTCACTTCATGATCAAAACACTGGAAAGAATAGGCATGGGGGCTTTATATTTCAACACAATAAAGGCTATATATAAAGCTCCTAAAGCCCGAATAATTCTTAATGGGGAAAACTCAAGGAGTTCCCACTGAGATTGGGAACAAGACAAGGATGCCCACTCTCACCATTACTCTTCAACATAGTACTAGAAGTACTATCCCATGCAATAAGACAGGAGAAAGAAATAAAAGGGATTCAAATTGGAAAGGAAGAAGTCAAGTTAGCCCTATTTGCAGATGACATGATCCTATTTATAAGTGACTTGAAAGTCTCCATCCCAAAACTTCTAAAGGTGATAAATTTCTTCAGCAAAGTGTCAGGATACAAAATCAATACACAAAAATAAGTAGCATTTCTATATGCAAAGGACAAACATACAAATACATATAAATACATATAAATACATATAAATAAGTGAAGCGGTCCCATTTTCAATAGCAACAAAAAAATTAAATACCTTGGAATAGCACTAACAGTATTTGAAAGAACTATATAAACAAAATATAAAAATACTCAAGAAAGAAATAAAGGAGGGCTTGAGATGATGGAAGGACCTCCCATGTTCCTGGATAATTAGAATTATTATTGTGAAAATGGCAATTCTACCAAAATCAATACACAGATTTAATGCAATACCAATAAAAATGCCAGCATCATTCTTCACTGAGACTGAAAAAATTATCCCAAATTCATATGGAATGGCAGAAGGCCTAGGATATCCAAACATACCCTCAGCAAAAGAAACACCTCTGGTGGTATCAACATACTTGATCTAAAGCTATATTACAAAGCTATAGTGACAAAAACAACATGGTACTGGAATAAAAGCATAAACATAGACCAATGTAACATCATTGAAGACCCAGACTTTAGGGAAAGCAACTATAACTGCTTGATCATTAACAAAGGTGCCAATAATGTAGACTGGAGAAAAGACAGCAGCTTCAACAAATGGTGTTGGAAAAATTGGATGACTATATGTAGAAAAATGAAATAAGAGCTACTCATTGTGCCATACACAAAAATCAAGTCCAAATGGATTAAAGACCTCAATATGAGACCTGAAACTCTTCAACTACTGCAAGAAAAAACAAGAAGCAGTCTTCATGATATAGGACTGGAAAAAGACTTCCTGAACAAAACCCTAGTGGCCAAGGAAATTAAACAAGCACTCAACCAGTGAGATCTCATGAAGCTAAAAAGCATTTGCACAGACAAACATACCATAAGCAGAGCCAATAGATTACCCACTGAATGGGAGAAAATCTTTGCCAGGTATACCACTGACAGAAGCCTAATATCTAGAATCTACAAAGAACTCAAAAAACTTAACAATAAAAAGTCAAACAACCCACTCCAAAAGTGGGCAGAGAACTAAATAATGAGTTCTCAGAGGAAGAATTACAAATGGCTAAGATACACTTAAGAAAATGTTCAATATTCCTAACCATTAAGGAAATGCAAATTAAACGACTATGAGATTCTACCTTACCCTAGTAAGGATAGCAAACATTAAAAAAAAAAAAAAAAATGAAAACAAATGTTGGCAAGGCTGTGGAGAAATAGGAACCCTCATTCACTGCTGGTGGGAATGTAAGCTGATACAACCACTGTGGAAGTCAATTTGCAGACTTCTGAAAAGGATGAATATAGGGTTGCCAGCAGACTCTGTTATTCCCTTACTGGGAATTTACCCTAAAAGCTCCACATCTCAGTTCAGAAATATTTGCTCAATCATGTTTATAGCTGTTCAATTCATAATAGCTAAAAACTGGAATCAACCCAGGTGCCCATCATTGGATGAATGGATAACCAAGATGTGGTATATCTACACGATGGAAGTCTACTCAGCAGTAAGAAAAAATGACATTGAAATTTGTAGAAAGATGGTTGAACTTGGAACAGATCATTTTAAGTGAACTCACACAATCACAGAAAGACTCATTGCAAGATCTCACTCAGTTCCTAACCTGAATAAGCCCAAGTTGCTGACATAACTGAATAGCTTATGGCTGGTCAATAGGAAGGGTAGGGCTTGTGGGAAGGGAAAAAGTAGGGGTGGGGGCACAAAATCTGAACCCAAATTGAATTGTTGCCATAGAATCCTATATTCTGGAAATCAAACTAAAAGGTGGAACCCTCAAGCAGACCTTAGAGGGAGCACCTGAATTGAAAGGCCCTGAAGAGAGTGAGATGAAACCTAACCTCAAATTTCTCCTGTTTCTCTTTCTTCTCTGGCTTTTTTTTTTTTTTTTTTCTTTTTACTTGGCACTGGCCTGTAATCCCCTGTACCAGGATGTGGTCTACATCCACAATGAGCTGATCAGAGAGACCTACTAGATCTAACAAAACAAACAAGATAGACTTCTGTCAGAGCATTTGATTACTCACCAGAGATTAATGGTAAGACCCTACTTCTGAAGACACCAAACACTGTTGGCATGGACTATGGAGAGACCTGGTTGGAATCCAGAGGAGAGCCAGTCCTCAGATAATTAGCCCATCTAGTGCTGGAAGGCCCTACATATGCTACCAGGGGAAAGTGGCCAACATCTGTCCAAGCAACTCAAAGTCTAAGCGACTCAGAAGCAAACAACTTGGCGTGATGTTCACATAAGTGCAGTACTGGTACACAGCCATGGTGAGTAACCAACTGCTCTTGGATTGGCTAACAGATCCACTCAGTGGAAAGGAAACCATATTTGGAACTGGGAAACAAGTCAGAATCATATCCAGATAATGATCCTGCTTTCCATTGTCAAGCTTCCACTAACTTTAGACTAGAAGAGTGTCTAAACCCTTTTAATTCTCTCTAAATTAATAGTGGTTATTCCATTTAACCAGTACTGACTTCACTCTCTGTTGGAGAATCTGCTTCTCTTTTTCAGATAGTGCTGGAACTGAGGAGATAAACAACTTAGTGCACTCCACCCTGGCCTTAGCTGATACCACAGAAGAAGTGGGGAAATGAGCAAGAGTGTTGCTCTCTTAGTTAAGCCGGTTTCAGCACAAGGGTGATGCAGAAGGGTACTGAGGACCAGAGATGCAGATGCTTCTAAGTGCCTATCACTGAAGTAGACTTAAAATACTCCCAGCGAGGCTAAGGGAATTTTGCGGAAGAGGGAGTGGAAAGATTGTTAGAGCTACAAGTTGGGACATTTTTTCATAGAGACATTGCCTCTCCCGCATAACTGACTGCTGCCCCCATAATGCATGACCAACAATCCCCATTGGGTTGACCTGCATCTCCAAGGAGGAAGTCCTCTTCAGAAAAGGGGCAGGGAGGAGGGAAAGGATGGTACTAACATGTGATGTTTACATACAAAGTATGTCCAAATCTAATAATAAAATAATTAAATATTTATGGAATTATTGATGTTAAGACCTGAATGAGTGGTAATAAAAAGAGTTTAAAGCAGTAAAAAAAAAAAAAAACAAAAAACCTATGAAACAGGAAGCTTATGCTGTTTAACATGTCTCACCTCAAATGTTATTGATGAAAAAACTTCAAATCTTCTTTGGTGGAAATTTTTGAATATAAGTATTAACTAGAATATCATACTGTACAATGAATCTCTTGAACTTAGTTTTTTTTTGTCTCAGTGAAATTTGAATTCTATGAATTGTCTGAATCCATTTTTCCTTATTATCTACCTCCTAGTAGCCACTTTTATAATCTGCTATTAGAAGTTCAGATTTTTAGATTTCACATATAAGTGATGTCACAGTATTTGTATATTTTGTGCCAGGTTTATTTCACTTAATATAACATCTTATTGGTTTATTCACATCACTGGAAATTATAAGATTTATTTCTTTTTTTCTTTGACTGAATTTTATCCCAGTAATTATAACACATTTCCCTTTCCTATTCATCCACCCATGATGGACTTATATCTTGATATTGTATCTTGGGTGCTCTAAATAATGCTCAAATGATCATGAACCCTCAGGCATCTCTTCAATTCATAGCTCATTTAAAAATGGACAAAACACCTGCATGGAATATTTCCAAAAGAAGATATATAAATGCTATAGAAAAATACCACAGCTAGTATATGAAAAAGTGTGAACTGTTCATCAGGGAAAAGGAATGGAAACCACAGTGAGAGATAATGACCTCCTACCCAAGAGGCTAACTGTCAGCCAGCATATCATTTAATCTGTGTGAGTATATTCTATCTGAAGGACTCAGTGTTGGTGTACTGCAGCCACCATGCCATGGGTGCAGGTGTTTGCGTGCCTGTTCTAGCTGCTCAGACTGTGGAGGACCTCTGCTGGTCGTCAGGAGAAGGACCCTGATGGTCAGTCCAAGGAGGATGTCTGCTAGTCAAGTCAATGAGGACCTCTGCTGGTCAGCCTAGGAGGGACAATACTGTTGGGCTCAATGAGGACCCCCAGCTGGTTGGCTAGAGGAGGATGCCTATGGTCAGCTGAAAGAGGACCTATGTTGGTCAGCCAACAGAGGACTCCTCCTGTTTTCAGACAATGGGAGTCTCCTGGGACTCCTCTTTAGTGAACATGCTTCACAGTAATTCCAGACATGCATATTTCCTCCTATTTGTTCTCTCTTCTAGAATTCCAGGCTGCATTGGTCTCTACAGAATGTCACGTATTTGCATTTCTCAATATACATTTCATTTACATAAATTTTAATGCGTTGGATCCATCTAAATAATGACTATAGTAAAATAATTTGCAGTATACAAATGTTTGACCCAGTTTTTTTCTTTTCTTTTTTTTTACAGTATAAATGAAGATGAAGTAATTACTCTGCAGTTTTAAATTTAGTTTTATTTTGGGGTTCAAGAAATAACAATAAAAGTAAATGTTATATGTGCTGAATAAAGCTCCGGATTATTTTAACTGCTGCACTATTTAAGACATAAAATTGTTTTTGAATAGATACTATGGAAGTTCAGTCCGGTTCCATTGCTTTCTTTCTACAGAAAGAGGAGTTTATTTTGACATGCTGAATTCAATATATTTGCAAATCAGTACCAATTAAGGAATTGCTTTTATATCTGCTATGAGGATATGTAATAAAAATAAGAAAATATACACCCATTGGAACTCCTATTATTTGTAAACTTACAGTAATTATGACATGGAGATCTAATTCCATGTATTTAACTAAAGAAAACAGTTTCAAGAGAAAAATAGTTTTGAGAGAGAAAATAGTTTCAGGAGAAAGGTACTGGCTCCTCAAGGAACCTCAGGATGAATTGTAGAAAAAAATCAATAAAGCACAAATACTAAGAGGGTTACCTCTGTTAAGAGTCACATAGTAAACTCAGTCTGAGGATACTCAAGTTTAAAATGCAATCTAGGGTACTTGTGTATTTGTTTTTTTATTGTTATAATTACATGATATATTTGGATTACTCTTGGTCTTTTGATTTTAATTCTATAGAAATCTTCTGAAGAAATTGATTACAATTTTCACATTTTCTGATATCATTTTCCAAAGTTCTGACTGATCAGGCTCAGGAATGTCTTTGGAAAAAAATTCCAAATAGAAGAGAATAGAGGTCTGAATATCACACTGCAGAGAGATGGTAGACCTCTCTTGGTGACCTAAGGAAGATTATCTATCATCTCTTATGTTATTCCTTAAAAGTTTGTAAAGTGAGATAAATTCTTATTTCTGACATTTGTTGAATGTACTAATGGATACATGTTTACTTAAACTTTTCTTATGCTTATCATACAGCAAAATTTCCCTGAATTTTGCTTCCTATTGATATCACAAGTTTGTAAGATTTTCTTCTGAAAGATTAGTTTAAATGTATAACTCTGTGTTTGTCTTGTATATAGTCAGGTCACCAATGCACAAATAAAACTTGGCCACATTTAATAAGCGAGTATGTCTTATGCACTCTGGTTTTCCCTTTGTTATTCTAAGACTACATATATTTTAAATTTGAGATGAAGATACTAGCTTTCTTACCATTTATGTAGCTTCATACCCACAGGTTTTAGCTTCACTCATGCATGCAACTATCATGAGTGAGACTGATGAATTCAGAGGTTTTTGTCATTGAAACTTGAAAAGAGCAGCAAGAACATTAATTAAACTGGAGTGAGTTTATTCATGGAAGTTTACTCATTCATTCAGTGTTTACTGAGTATAAATTGTGTGCCAGTAGCTTATTAAAGCAATGTAGATAGAAGACTGGAGAGATGACAGGGATTCTGTTTCCCTTAAGGCTGAAAGACTTTTTGTAATGTAAACCATGAGGAATACTCTGGAAAGTGCATTGATTCCAGGCACCCTTCAATTTTCACTAAGTAATCTGTGAATGTTGTCTGTTTGTTTATAAATGAGTAACTGTGAGCTGAACAGGGAACTTTATCTTTAATGGGGTGATGATAGTATGGATAAGAGCAAGGTAGGTTTTTTTTTTTTTTTTTTTTTTTTTTTTTTTTTGATAGGCAGTTAGCTAGGGTCAGGCCCATAGAAACTTGCATGCCACTTTGCCTGTCGTATCAAGACTAGAACTCTGATTCAGTGTCATCCAAGATGGCTATAAGCAATAGCTCCAGCTTTTTTTATTTTGTTATTATTATTTTTTAGCTTTTTGTCCCCCACCCCCCCAGTCAATCAGGACCCCTTTCTTACATACCTGAGCCAGGTGATGTGGCTTATTTTAATTGGATGCCTGCTTCATATAATTGTACTTGATCCCCTTACCCTGCAAGCATCTTCTGTCTTTTTCTATTTGAGGGGGTTCTTCTCTGTCTCTCTTTCCACTTCCCATCCATGCTGGTAATTTCTTTTCATTTGGGACTTCTTTTTTCTCTTAAGCTTAACTCTTCCTAAGATAATTCTCGTCATTTACCCTTCCCTTGAGTCTACATTTTCAGTTCTTTGCTAAGATGTATAAGAACTTGAGACTTGAGTGCTGCTAGAATTGTGATTCTAATGCAACATAGCTCTCTTCTGCATCAATTAGGCCAAGCATATCTGTAACTGGATATCTGATTTCTTATGAAAAACACGTGCTAGAATTGTTTGTATAATTTGTAATGACCTCCAATCAAACATTTTTGTATTTTTACATGTTTATTTCCATTCTCTGTTTTATAGATAAATTTGTTCATTTGTGTTTTGCTAAAGATATGATAATAAACTTCTGAAGTGAGCTAAATTGTGGATTTATTTGCTATTTCCTAGTGATGAAACTAGATTCTAAGCCCTGAGCTATGAAGTTTAGTAGACAACATAGAATTTTGCTGTTAATGAAGTCATATAAATAATATCCATAAAGAAAAATAAAATCTAGATTTATCATTTCATTTTCTGATAACAGTTGAATATTTCTCCTCAATTAAAAATGTAACAAAAAAGACATTTAATTTCCACTATAACTATTGGAAAAATAGATTTAAATAACCTTATAATATATTACTCACACCCTGGAAACTTTGTGAACATTTACAATTATGTCCTTTACTGAAAAGAATGTGTAGTCAATACTTTTTGAGGGAGACTTACGGCTGAATCAACACTTTTTGCTGAAATTTTCTGAAGGAGCAGGGAATCTACATTTTCATTTACATGTCTGTTAATGAAATTATACTTGGTAATTTATTTCCAGGTTACTTTTACTTTATATCAAGATAATTATAGACAAAATAAAATTTTTCCCTAGAACAAACACATTTTAAGGCATAAAAAACTTGAAATTTTTCCATTCTCTGTCTGTAGAGGGAAAGAAATCGGCAGATATATAGAGAATGGGCACACCAGGGCCTGTAGCCACCACAAACTCCAGATGCAAGTGCCACCTTGTACATCTCACTTATCTGGGTACAGGGGAATTAAACCTGGGTTCTTAGGCTTCACAGGCAAGCTGCTTAACCACTAAGCTAAATCTCTCCAGCCCTCCCTAGAATTCTTTAGGAAAAAAGAAGACATAAAGAGATATATCCATTCTTCCAAACTTCAGCAGTCATCCTACCCAGCTCAATATGTAGAGATTGTGACAATCTTAAATTTCAAAGCAGTTTGAGAAAAGTTTAGGCAAATTTCTTATTTACTCTAGGGACCAAAGCTCTTTGTTAGTAGACACTATTTTAGGAAACTTGAAATTGGGGCTGGGAAGATTGCTTAGTGATTAAAGGGCTTATTTGCAAAGCCTACAGGCCAAGATTTGATTCTCCAGTACCCACATAAGGCTAGATACACAAAGTGGCATATGCTTCTGGAGTTTGTTTTGCAATGGTAAGAGGCCCTAGTGTGCCCATACATTTTTTCTCTGCTCATAAATAAGTAAAAATAAAACCAAATATAGTATCTATTTTTAAAAAGAAAATATGAAACTGTAAATTCTATGAAAATCTTTCTTACAAGACTTCTTTCCAACATTATAATTGAGGCATTGGTATTATTAGTCATTATTGTTGGTACAAGGTACCACTGAGATGCTGTCACTGCAGAAGACAACTAGCTTCCCTTTTTACCCACCCTATTTCTTTGTTTCTCTGGGAAAGTACATATATAATCTTTATGAATTCACTGTTCACAATTTAAAAAAATATCTCTAGTTATGAACACAGGAGGACATTCACTTTTGCTGTAGGTTAAGATAACTTGCAAACACAGGTAGCCTAAAATCCATTCTCCCCATTGCAGCTCCTAATCATAGCCTCACTTTTCTCTCAGCTAAGTGGAGTTCAGACTGAGTTGAAATCATTTTCCCTTAATACAATAGCTTTGAATGAGCTAATTGTCTGATTAAATATGTTATGTGGGCTTTAAGCCTTGATGGTAGCACTCATGAGCTAAGCTCAGGCTAACACAAAGTTTATCCAACCAACCCATGAGTCATAAGATATAGCAAATGGTTATTCTAGGCCACTATATTTGGAAGAACATAAGCACATAACTTATACACAGGAATATTCTGAACAGATAAAATTAGATTCTCATATATCAGGAAGTATTGCTCCAAGCTCTTATAGGACATATCAAAAATAAAGGGTATACAGAGAGATAGTAGTGATTATCTGTGATAGTCCCTGCTTATGGCCACTGCCCTAACTTAACATAGTGTCTCCTTTTACTTTCATAAGTACCATACTTTGGGAAATAAACTATATTATTTATGCTGAGAATTACATAGATAAAGTAGAAAATTTATTCCTCTTACTTGAGAAATTTACATTTATTCAGCAAGATGAAGCATATATACCTTCAGGACTATGTTTATAATTATATGGTCTGTTTTTGTTTTTAAATATTTTATTTTTCTTTATTTATTTGAGAGAGAGATAGAGAAATAGACAGGGAGATGAGAGAGAGAGAGAGAATGGGTGCACTAGGACCTCTAGCTGCTGCAAATGAACTCCAGATGCATGCTCCCCCTTCTGTATTTGGCTAACATGGGCCCTGGGGAACTGAACCTGGGTCCTTTGGCTTTTCAGGCAAGTACCTTAACCACTAAGCCATTTCCCCAGCCTTGTTTTTGTTTTTAAATATTATTTTATATACATTATAACATGTTATATACTATTATCCCCTCTCCCCAACTCCAATTACCCTGGGGGCCCTCCATGGTGGGGTTATGGTAATCACTGTGGGGTCATGAAGGCCTCAGTTAGTTCCTATGCAGCAGCAGGTGATTATGCCTCAGGGTATTCCTACCCTCTTTGTGGCTTTTACTCCCACCTCTTCCACAATAGTCTTTCACCTTAATATAAGAATTCCTGATGTGTCTTATTTGCTTCTTCTTTTTATTTTAGTTATTGTTTAAACTTTTTTTTTTTTTTTTTAGGTTTTCCAAGGTAGGGTCTCTAGCTCAGGCTGACCTGGAATTCATTATGTAGTCTCAGGTTGGCCTCAAACTCATGGCAATCCTCCTACCTCTGCCTCCCAAGTACTGGGATTAAAGGCGTGCGCTACCATGCCCAGCTCAGTTGTTGTTTAAACTTTTTATTACAAGTACAAACAATAAACCATGATAATTCCCTCCCACTACCCCTGTTTCCCCCTCCCAAATCCACTCTCCACTGAACCCCTTCTTCTTTCCAGTTATTCATTGTTCTATTTTGTTGTCATCATTTTCCCCCTCTTATTATGAAGGTCTTATGAAGGTAGTGTCAGCCACTGTGAGGTCATGAATATCAAGGCCATTTCGCATCTGGAAGACAGTATTGTAAGCAGTCTTCACTTTCCTTTGTCTCTTACTTTCTTTCCACCTACATAGAGATGTCTCACTTACTTGCTGAACTTTCTAATGCCACTTTTTCTCAGCACTTTGGTGAGTTTTGAGTCACCCCAGTGGTGTCACCACCATCTGAGAAGAGAAGCTACTCTAACCAAAAATGAGAGTAGCTATAATATATGGGCATAAACATAAATATTTAGAGGGAAGTTTGATGGGCATAATTATTTGCTACTTCTGATGTATGTTTTCATAGCATATGTTTGGTTTCAGCACATTGTTTAATGGAACACAAATGGAGCACAACCATGTTTTAAAACTACTACAAATGAAGTATAGTATTTGAATATAATAGGAATGCATAGTTATAATGTACAACAGGAATTTGGGGGTAAATGACCTCACCATTATAAACTGGAGATTCAAAGTGGGTCATGTTTGTGAATCAACACTTCCTGTATGTAAAATCTACTTTAGATACAGATTGTTGAAGAGTGACAAACTTTCCTGCAGAGGCTCTGTGGGTCAGAAGACCAAGGATCAGGTCTGCTGCCTGACCAACACTATTTAATAACTTCATATTTCTCTCATGACAGTTACCAAGTCCACAGTTATTGGTCATAATTTCTTCACAATTTGGCATAGCCTACTTCTACAGGCTCATCTAATTAAGGCACCCCTATAGTGCTGTTTGTTTCAAAAGTGTGTTTTCATTAATTACTAATGAAATAAAATGAACGCATTATGTGTTTAACCTAAAGCAAAATATCCTATAGCTATAATGTAATAACAGATAAATAATGTCCATAAAACTAAATGTACTGAAAACCTGTCCTAAATTCTAACAGGAGTTGAAAGTGAATTGTCCAAAACTGGAGGCTTTGTAAGTAGGTTTACTTGGTTCTGTACATGAGCAAACTTTAAGCCATCAACAATGAGCAAATGTGAAGGAGAAGTACAATTCCATGTGATACAAAGACAGTAAGTATGAAGCTGCCCTGCAGGACAATAGTTAGAAAAGTTATTATGTTTCAGAAATATTTTAATAGTAGTAAAAGGCAGGAATGTTTATCCCCAGGAAAATTTAGCTCTCATATTGAAAAATAAATCTACAATAAAAAAGCAATGTTCACTCCATGGGAAGGAATATGTGCCTGGTACTGAAAAGCTAGTCAAAAGCTTGTGATGTGTGAGGTCATGAGCTCTAGAGGAGTAACGCCTGCTGGTGTCTAGCTAAATGCATTCAATATGTTCACCAAACTGCCCTGTAAGCACTTTTCTTAACATTCATAACATATATTAATGCTACTCTCACTTTTGGTATGAGAAGCTTCTCTTTTCAGATGGTGGTGATCTCTGGGGTGACTCAAAAGGCACCACAGTGATGAGAAGAAGTAACAGAGGAGGGCTTAGCACTGAAGCATCTCTAGCACAGCTTCCAAGGCTCAGGATCCACTGAGGAAGAGATGATGGAAAGAATATACGAGCCAAAGGAAGGGTAGGACTGTTTACAGTGCAATTTTTCAAACACAAAATGGTCTGGACACTCATGACCTTGCAGTGTCTGGCACTACCTACACAATAATAGGAGGAAAAGATGATGCCTCAAAATAAAAGGGAGACTGATTGAGAGGGGGAGAGGATATGATGGCAAGTGGATTTGGAAGGGAAAAGTGAGGGAGGGAAGGGAATTATAATGGTTTGTTGCCTATAATTACTGAAGTTGTCAATAAAAAGACATTTAAAAGCAATATTAGTAATCAAGTAATGCTTTCTAGACACTAAGTTTTAAAATTTTATATTTATAGTTTTAATATATCCTTTTGTTTTGTTATACATTCTTCTCCATCAAGACCAGCAGTCCCCTCTATAAGCTTGTTCTTTTGATTAAAAATTTATAAACATTGGGCTAAAGAGATGGCTCAGAGGTTTAGGGGCTTGCCTGTAAAGCCTAACAACCTGGGTTCAATTTCCCAGTACCCACATTAAGCCAGATGCATAAAGTGACACATGCATCTGTAGTTCATTTGCAGTGGCTAGAGTCCCTGGAATGCCCATTCTGGGCATTCTTTCTCTCCCTCCTTCTTCCTGCAAATAAACTAATTAAAAAATTTAAAAAATTATAAATCTCTAAATCCAAACTTATATGAATGTTAACAATGTTTCTCAACGTAAGGTAATATTAATGTCTTGAATAATGAGATGCTAACAAGAAATGCTCAGTCATCATTTCCTTGACTATAGTGATAATGTTGTTTTCGTTTCTCATAACATGGTACATAAAAGTTAAGTCTGGATTAGGTGTACTTTTCTTATACTTGCATATCAGGAGGTAGGCTACTAATTCTTCATAAAAACTATTACAACATTATCCTTCAAAGCAAAGTCTTTAGATTGATTTTACTATATTATATTATAAATTATATCATTGGCATTTGCTAAAAATTAATTCATATTATTCTGAAAAGTACCAGTTTCTATTTTGATCTGGAAATTGATATGATTATTTTTAGACTCAAGAGTATTTGAAGTTTTGAAAATGTCAACATATTCATATGTATAATTTTATTTTTTGGTCTGATTTGTTAAATTTGAATATTGTTAGAAGTTAAGAAATAGATCAATATTTTCTCTATGGTTGGCAAAATGTTAATGTGTTTAAGAAGTTAAAAAGAAACACCTTAGGAACATTTGGCCTTTCTCTATTTATATACCAATATAAATTTCAAAGTTTTAATTTTTGTGGAAATTATACTTTAAAACATATCCTTTAAATAACTATAAATGTAAAATTAAGTATAAAAAGGTTTAGTACTAAAAATTAATACATTTCCATTTTAAATGAATACTAAAGTTGTATTATATAGGCATCATAATTTGTGGAAAACTTTCAAATTTTCTTAGATTAATGTTTTCATAAATGGCATAAGATGCAGCCTTTCCTACACAAAGTCAATATTCACATTTAATCTGCCTGATCTGTTTCAGATGTTTTTACATATTTACTTCCAAACCTGATCACAAGTGAATTCCGGTGTGTATAAGACTGCCTTTCTGAGATGAAGATCAAATGTCATTCTGCAGGATCTAGTGCACTTGACCTACAAGAGTAAATCTGTTCTCAGGTAATAATACAGACTTAACTAGTACTAGGACTTGATTATACCATCATAGATAAAATGAGAGAATTAATTAATTAATTATTGCTATGTAACTATTTCCCAGAAGATGTCTTGTCAGACATAGAGCTATGTTCTTAGTGAGGCTGTGCCTCAAAGCTTCAGACATAGGAATTGACCCTGCCTAAGGTGTTGCACCCTGAATATGCTGCAGTGTTTGTGTGAAGAACACGGGTCTCAGGGTGACTCAGAACAGCAGAGAGGCTAAAGATCACCTTTCCTGGGAGATAGAGGAATTCTATGACCTTTGGTTATGACTTGAGAGTGACCTGGTTATCATCATCACACTTAAATGACACAGTACCATCTTCTGCTCATACCTGCTATAATTTAGTATTTAAAATTAATTTTCAAATTTCCTGGGTGTCTGATGATAGAAAGGTATCAGTCTTTTCAGTACTCAAGTACTACTGAGTACATTTTGACAATAATGCTGATTCTTAGGTAGGCCATAAGCAGTAGGATACAAGATTATTTAATTTATAAATCAAAATAACAAATGAACTGAGTCATTCCAAGCAAGTTTTCCAATTGTTACACAAGTTCTGAAGGTCAAATTTCACTTCATTTATGCTGTTGTGAGGGTTTTTAATTATAGCACAAAACAATTGGTGAGTTTTCTGTTCTCCAAGTTAACAATTTTACTAATTAATTCCATTTTCAGTTTACACTTAAATTCAGAGATGGTATGAAATAGTAAATTATCCATTGAGTAAAACGTTTGCGGGTTTTTTTGGTTTTCAAGGTAGGATCTCATTCTGGCCCAGGCTGACCTGGAATTCACTATGTAGCTTCAGGGCGGCCTTGAACTCATGGAGATCCTCCTACCTCTGCCTCCTACATTCTGGGATTAAAGACGTGTGCCACCACGCCCAGCATGTTTGTGGTTTTTAAAAGTGGAATTAAACAAGGTAACTCAGTATAGAAAGCTAAATGAGTAGTATTATCATTCTAATTGTGACGTTGGCTTCAAAACCTCAAGATTTCAGGTGAAAGAGAAAAAGCAATGTGATAACTTGGGAGAACTCTGGAGGATTACTTATAATAACAAGATGGGCTCCAAGTGAAAGCCAGAGAAAGAACATCACCCACTGAGTTTACATAAGGAGGAAAAGTCTTAACTCATTTTTCTATGTTTTTTTTTTTTTTTTTTTAACACTCGGGGTTTCCAAGGAATGCCTAGAACTGACGTGAAGCATTTTAGAAAAGAAAGGGGAAGTCTGGTTGGACTGAAACCATTTGAATGTCGTGCCATACCTTCTGTATATGTCTGTACATCCCAATTCTTGAATGGGGCACATCCATCCATAGTGTTGTGACTGGAAATTCTCCCGACGTTCCTCTGTACTCAGGTTTGAATAATGTCTAAATATCTGCACACCATGTGTCTTAAACTCAGTGGTACCAAGGCAACAGGAGGACATACATTCAATTTGTATATATCTATTCCTGTGTTTTACAGTATACTGCATTTGTCACATAAATATTTGTTCCTTCTCCAGGGCTGATCATCTTGAAGTAGTTTATTGAAAATCTAGTGAAATCAAAATTGGAGTACTACATGATTACTTGATGTGCACATGTGGTTAGTTATGAGTCTTATAATGCTTATATAAGTAAACATGTATGTGTGTATATGTATGTATATATGTGTGTGTACATATTGCATAATCACCAATGAGTTAGTATTAGGAAATAGGGCCTTTAGGAGATAGTTAGCTTTAGCTGATGTCGCAGGAAGAAAGCCTCATCATGGGATTTGTGCCTTAAAGAGACAATAGAGAGTTTGCTTTTCTGTCTGCCATATGGGGACATGGGAAGATGGCAAACATCTATGAGAGAGGAAGGCAGCCTACACCAAATTATGCATGAAACATGGGCCTTGGATATATAGTCCCATGATAGTTAGAAAATGAATTTCAGGATATTGCCCATTTATCTATCTTTTCTAAGTGTTCTTGTTCAATATTGCTTCTTTTTTAAAAAATATTTTTTGGTTCGTTTTTTTATTTGTTTATTTGAGAGTGAGAGAGAGAGAGAGAGAGAGAGAGAGGCAGATAGATAGAGAGAGAATGGGCGCACCAGGGCTTCCAGCCACTGCAAACGAACTCCAGATGCGTGCGCCCCCTTGTGCATCTGGCTAACATGGGTCCTGGGGAATCGAGCCTAGAACCAGAGTCCTTAGCCTTCACAGGCAAGTGCTTAACTGCTAAGCCATCTCTCCAGCCCTCAATATTGCTTCTTAAAACATACCCATGATTTGTTCAGTGAAAAGTTTTCCCTTTTATACTATCTGAGTATAAGTACCAACTGAAAATAGATTACAGTAATAAAGTTATTAACTTATTAAAGTCAAAACAGTCAATTATTTGATGATATAATTAAAAATAGGCACAAGAACATGTGTAAGAGGTCTTTTACCTTCTAGACTTTTCTAACAATTTCAAAATATCCATAGTTTAGCTCAGTTCATTTATTATCTTGAATTACTTAAAGTCATTTGATGACATACAGAACATCATTGATATAAAATATAGGATTAAGACACGTACATCTGATGATATAGAACATAGTACTATAAATTGCTTGCTAGATTTAGAGGTATATTGTACCTACAAATAATGAGAACCTCAAAGTCTACTCCTCAACATCAGCTCATTAAATACTTGAAATTTATGTTTTGTTTTATTTCTTTTATTTATTTTGATTCAAGGTCTCACTCTATCCCAGGCTGACGTAGAACTCACTCTGCAGACTAGGATAGCCCAGAACTCACTGTAATCCTCTGACCTCAGCTTCCCAACTATTGGAATTAAAGGCCTGAGCCACTAAGGCTATGACATAGAATTTAAATCATAAAGTATAATGTTGAGTTTGACAAAGCTCGCTTTATTATTTTTAAAGACCCAGCATTTATTAAAGCATCACTAAAACATACGTTTTCGACTAAATAATTTTATTAATTAAAATATGTTACTGCAATTTTGAAATCACATTAGAATTGGAAATCAAGATCACTGATAAATTGATGTTACATCAATTTTGAGACACCAAATACTTCATATGTTTTAAAAATCTCATAGAATTAATACCTGTATTCCTCTTGGGTGAAGTGTGGGATCTCTCCTGGATGTAAAACCAGAATTTTCACTGTGGCACTGCTTGACATCACAGGCTCACCATCATCAAAAGCTATAACGACTAACTGAAAAAGTGAGATGACTTCACTTCAACAATTATGAACAAGAAGAAAATGAAAACAAAACATCACTTGTATATACCTAAGAAGGTTTTACTCATTTGGTTTCTGTTTCTGGTAGTGGGAGCAATTACCATTTCCCATTGTTTCTGAGGAAAGAGATACATTCTAGCATATATATAATCTCCTTTAATTTTCTTAAAAATATAGCCAGGCTAAAGTTTTCACTGTTTAAAATTTTTTTTGTTTATTTTTATTTATTTATTTCAAAGCGACGGACAGAGAGAGAGAAAGAGGCAGATAGAGAGAGAGAGAGAATGGGCGCGCCAGGGCCTCTGGCCACTGCAAACGAACTCCAGACGCGTGTGCCCCCTTGTGCATCTGGCTAACGTGGGTCCTGGAGAATCAAGCCTGGAACCGGGGTCTTAGGCTCCACAGGCAAGTGCTTAACTGCTAAGACATCTCTCCAGCCCAAGTTTTCACTTTTATTTGTTAGAAGAAATACCCATAATGAGTTACTAACCGTATTAAGAAAAATCAAGTATTAATAGGGCAGGTATATCATACTACATATATGTAGTTATTAACTGTTCCCTCCATCCCACTGTTGTCTATAGTTAAAATGTACTTTTGTAACACCAGCACATTTACTTAAAATGTGTTAAATCCAGTTACATCAATAGCAAAATGTTAATTAACTTGCTTATAAAAAGAAATTATTTTTCAAGTGAATTAATTTTGACTTTACAAGGCTGAAATGCTTCATGCTGGAGGACAAAAGGGGAAATCTTTACAATTTAACACCATTTGCTACATAATATGTTAAAAGCATTGTTTATAAAATCAAGTTCTTATGATATGAAAAATAAATTCCAATGACACAAATTAAACTTTGATGTCTTGAAGTGATAGCTATAAATTATTGCTATAATAGCTTTTACAAAGAAGGATTCTAATATTCATGTTAAGGTATATTCAACATTTTCATAATCATGTATTTCCCTGGTATGTATATTCTTTTAGAAGTTGCATGTTACTAATTTAAAGAACTGCATTGTAAAGTATAAGCCATCTTTTTCCTTAAAATTTTTTGGAAGCAGAATATATCAAGAATGTATGAATTTGTTCCAGTGAGTGAACTGTGCACTTATCATAAATAAATAGTATCTGCAAATAGAAAAGGACAGTCACGCAAGAAGTTTCAAAAAAGTAGTGTTTCTTACTATAAAAATGGTGGTGTATAGTTATCCAATATCAAGGTATCAAAAAGATAAAGAAACATATAATGGTTTGGCTATGCAGTGAAACATCATAAACACCACTAAGATAGCTTGGGCATTATATAACTGAGCATACATCAGACATTTTGATGTCTTTTAGAACTGGTGTTCACATGCTTGCTTGTACATAGATGCTCATCATAAGGCCATACAAATATTTTGTTATCCCCAAGATGGAAAATACCAAATGGTCTTATTTGATACTTATCTGTTTCTGTTTGTTCCCTAAGCTCCTTTAAAGAAACAATGTTTATTTTTATTTATTTGTAAATCAAGAGAGACAGACACAGAGAGAAGGATAGACAGAATGGGTGCATTAGAGCCTCTAGCCACTGCAAATGAATTCCAGACAAATGGGCCACTTGGTGCATGTGACTTTACATGGGTACTGGATAGTTGAACCCAGATTGTTAGGCTTTGCAGTCAAGTGCCTTAACCACTGGGCAATCTCTCCAGCTCAACCAATGTTTTCATTGCAAAAAATTAAATTATAGTGACATCTGTTAATATAACCTGCCAATATTAAATATTACACAAACATCATAAAAAATGCATACTAACCTTAAAAATTGTTGTAGGTTCTTCATTAAGATTGACTCTAGTTATTACTTTTCCAGAATCTTCTTCTACGTCAAAAATACTGGCAGGATAAGGGAACTGCACATCATCTACTCTGTACCTCACATGACTTGAGGGCATCCCCTAAAATGAAAGTATCATAGTTAAGATGAAAGAAAAGAAGAGTGATGAAGTTGATTTTTAAAATGAATGGCCTTGTGGAAAAGAATTGTGTTTTATGATTTCCAGGGTAAATGTGACAGAATCTATTTCTTGTGGACAACTCAATGTGAACTAATGGCTATATTAAAATGATTTATATAACAGAAAAATTAGTGATTTGCCTTATGCATCTTTCCTCTCATTCTTTATGTCTTCTTACAGATTCATTGTCACTGGGTATTTTATCTTCTGTCATAATCATGTTTTTTCTAGTTTTACTTATCTGAACTTTGTTATACTCAGTGAAGGTTTTGTTAAAGTAGAAGAATGGATAAGAAAGGGAAAAAAAAAAACAAAAATTATTTACTGTCTACTCTGCTGATGACCAAGGTGAGTATTGATATAAATAATTTTCATTAAATTCAGTAATAGTGAAGTGAGGATAGTCAGCATTTGTTGTTTATGATGGACAAAACATCTTGAAGTTATATGTATGTTCCTTTACATGGAGGTGAGGAAGACTATATCAGCCCAGAGACAGGCCAACATAAATGAAAATACCAATCAAAATATAATGTAAACATAAAAGATATTTTATTTATTTATTTGAGGGGGAAGAGAGAGAGAGAGAGGGAGAGAGACAGAATGGGTATGCCAGGGTCTCCTGACACATGTGTCACCTTGTGCATCTGGCTTTATGAGGGTGCTAGGGAATTGAACTTGGGTCCTTTGTGTTTGAAGACATGTAAGACATCTATACATCCCTCAAAAATTATTTTTAAGCCGGGCATGGTGGCACATGCCTTTAATCCCAGCACTCAGGAGGCAGAGGTAGGAGGATTGCCATGAGTTCGAGACCACCCTGAGACTCCATAGTGAATTCCAGGTCAGCCTGGGCTAGAGTGAGACCCTACCTCGAAAAAGCAAAAAAAATAAATAAATAAATTATTTTAAAAGAAATAATGTTCAATCATTTTTAAATACTATCAAAATCACTTAATAGAGATACTGACAGCTATGGTGAATTAACTCAGTATAATTGGAAGGCAGGTTGATTTTATTTTGAATTTATGACAAAAAACCTAGTATGAACTGGAATATTTCCACTACTCAGGATTTGTAAGTCTCTATACTGTTAGAAGTCAAGTCAACATTTTAGGTCCAAAATTAGCATGTAGCGGAGTTTCCTTTAGACTGAGACATATACAACTAAATTTTTTACAAAGGAAAAATGCAAACTATATTTGGCTTTGGTGGGTGTGGGGGGGAGACATGGCCTTATAGTCTGGTAACTATTTTGTGTAAGATGCGTTTGAGAACATTGTTCTCTGTAGCATTGACCATCTGCATGACTATATTTAGAGAAAAGGTAGTGATATCATTAGTTTCTAGATTACAGTTGTGCTACAGGACAAATATGATAGATACCAGTACTCCTATAACTTGGTAATTGATGTCTATAAGTGTTGGGTCTTCTTGGAGGACACATCACAGTACATCAGTATCTTGAAAAACGTATTACTTAGATTTTCCTATCCTTCTACTTCCTATTAGCTGCTACATCTCAAACCTCTACTATTGTCTGTTCTTGAAAACATACTAGTGTTTTTCAAGGTTCTGACCCAGTATTTCTGTTTACTGTAAGCCCTTTGACCTTCTCGAAAGCCCTCTTCTTTAAACACTTTCTACTCATTCATAACACACACATTTTACTTTCTGGCTAATCTTTTGACTTTTAAAGTCTGTATCAGCCTCTGTAACATTCGAGCAAATATTCTGTTACCAATTTGAAATATCTAAAACTAGAATGCTGATTTCCTTTTGCAACTCTTTGTTTCCTAGGCTTTGAGATAATGTAGATTGAGAACATTACCAACCTGCAATATCTCAAAGCCTGGCAATGCTCACTGATCCCTTCATCCCCACTGATATTCCACAATCAAATCATCATTATGTCCACCAGTTTCACAGAGATTCATGTTCTGATCTTTTTCCATCTTCCCCAGCCACTTATTTCTGTAGTGGACACTTCACTGGTTTTTCTGCTTACTTTGACTATCATTACCTTTTAAAAAAATAACAACATTTTCATCCAGTTTTTTTTGGCTCATTCCTATAATAGTGTAATAGTAGATTGAAGCAAGAGGATAACTATGAGATAGAGGTCAATCTGGGCTACATAGTGAGTTCCAGGCCATTGAGAATGCAAGATCCTTTTCCAATATTTGCTAAATGAATGCTGATTTCTTTGTCTTTATGATACATACCTTCTCACAATTCAGTTTCCATTGCTAACAACTCATCCATAGCTGTTCACATTCATCTGTGAAGATGGCAGTGAAAATGACAAAGACAGACAGCCTCCCAAGCTAATCACCTTCACTACTGGCCAAGACTGGTAGATAAAACTCACAAGGAAAAGCATGATTCACTACAAGCATTCCTCACTGCAGCTATGGGGGATAAGTATGCATTAAATGAAACCAGAACTCAAGTTCACACTTCAAATTTCATAATAAAGTAGATTTCATTCTCACTGTACAGACACATAAAATGGATTCTGACTTGTAGACTGCCACAATTATGTTATACTTAGAGTTTGATATGGTAAATAACTTGACTATGAAAATGGGAAAGTAAAATTAATTTCCTCTTTAAGATCTTGGAAATTTTATCTGAAACTCTAGAACATAAAATACATATGTATCAGTGAAGTGATATAATGTAAAAGGTGTCAACTTAAACAAAACCTTCATTATTTCTTGGCAATAACTTGATGAAACATGTACACATTTTATTTGTGGGATTTAACATGCCATAATGTTTTCAAGAAAACTTTGTTCTCAATCTTAATTACTTCATGAGTCTAGGCACTAAACACTCTATAGAACTACAGGCAAAATTATCCATGTTCCCCATCACCACAGATGTGATGATAAGCAATAGGAAATGCTGACATCTATGCATCTCACATAATCTCAGAGCAAGATACTCCAGTAAATCATGTCTCTTACATCTCATGAAAATGAGGTTTGATGATAATTAATTGATCTTTAGTATCATTTTTTTTCATATGTAAACACAAATTCTAATACTGTAGCCATCATTCAACAATTTGGAGGGACTCTTGAGATGTGAGCCAACCATAATGGTTCCCAGGAATGACATGATATTTGACATCTCTTCATGTAGGAATTCATTAATTTGTGCATATATTGGGCTTTGTTTTAGATAAGATTTGAGGTAATGAAGCTATGCAAAGCATTTAGGAGGGTGCAGGCTTAAGGATCATGAGTTCAAGGTAAGATTTTGCTACAGGCGAATTATAGGCCACCCTAGGGTACAAAGGACCCTGCCAGAAAAAGCAAGCAAACAAACAATTGTGGTGATATGCAGTTTTACATAAGATTTAAATATTATGTGTTCCAAAATATGAGATTATATCAAGTTTTTTATTCCCTTAATATGCTAAAACTAACATGTATGAAACTTACTAAGTATTAGTATGAACAATTATACCAGAGCCTTTAATGTACCATACATATCAAGATTTATCAACACAACTAATCTTATAGGATAATGGAGCCCTGGTAGATTGCAGACTATACTGTCATGATGGAACATAACAATAAAATGTAACAAAGCTCTATATTATGGGGTAGGAATCATTAATATAGAAAAATAAATTTGAATATTTATCAAGAAAATAGAAAATATTTCATTTTTATAATTAGGTAAAATTTTACTTTTGATTTCCATTTTTATGGGTGAAATACAATATACACTGACCTAATTACTGTGAGAATATAATAAATTACTACAGAAGGTAACTGCAGACCTGTATGAAAGATGTTTTGAACAAATAAGCAAGGGGAATTTCAGTAAGACTCTAATGGACCAAAATGATTAGGTTCTTACTATCAAGGCATATGTTGATTTAGCCATTTTCCTTAAGAATAATTAGCAAGAAATTGCTGAGAACTACATAACTTCCTTTATACTAAAGCAATAATGTTGCATCCAGAAATACTAAACCTGTTATTATCATTTAACACAAACATTGGGCAATTTCTTTACAAATACAAAAAGGTTTTTCTCCCTGCAGAGTTTCCAGAATTATTACTTCTAATGTTTTCAAAGGAACTTTGTTTCATTTTGAGATAGTATAATTCACAAAATTTTCCAAATGTGATTCTGCACTAGGAATATCTATAAGGTGGTTTATATTATTTTGCCATTCATAAATTTGTCATAAAAACACTCAAGAAAGAAATTGAGGAGGACTTGAGAAAATGGAAAGACCTCCCATGCTCCTGGATAGGCAGAATTAACATTGTGAAGATGGCAATCCTACCAAAGGTAATATACAAATTTAATGCAATTCTAATTAAAATCCCAACAGTGTTCTTCACAGAGATAGAAAAAATGATCTCAAATTTCATATGGAAAGGCAGAAGGCCTCGCATATCCAAACATATCCTCAGCAAAAGAAATACCTCTGGAGGCATCACCATACCTGATCTAAAGCTATATTATAAAGCCATAGTAATAAAAACAGCATGGTACTAGCATAAAAATAGGAATATAGACCAATGGAATAGACTTGAAGACCCTTACTTTGGGTCAAGCAATTATAGCTACATGGTATTTGACAAAGGCCCTAACAATATAGGCTGGAAAAAAGACAGCATTTTTAACAAATGGTGCTGGACAAACTGGATAACCATATGCAGGAAATTGAAACTTGATCCACACATTTAGCCATGCATGACACTCAAGTCCAAATGGATCAAAGACCTCAATATAAGACCAGAAGCTCAAGTACTACTGGAAGAAAATATAGGAAGTACTTTCCATGATATAGGAATGGAAAAAGACTTCCTGAACAAAACCCTAGTAGCTCACGATCTTAAACAGTCACTCAACCAATGGAATCACATGAAGCTGAAGAGTTTCTTTACAGACAAGCACACAATAAGCAAAGCCAATAGATTACCCACAGAATGAGAGAAAATATTTGCAGGTTATCCAACTGACAGAGGCCTAATCTCTAGAATCTACAAAGAACTCAAAAACCTAATGAATAAAAAGTCAAATGCTCCACTCACAAAATGGGGCAAAGAGCTGAACAGGCAGTTCACAGAGGAAGAAGTACAAATGGCAAACACACACTTAAGAAAATGTTCATCATCCCTAATCATCAGGGAAATGCAAATTAAAACAACTATGAGATTCCACCTTACCCCAGTAAGGATAGCAAACATCAAAAAATCAAATGAAAATAAATGCTGGCAAGGATGTGGAGAACTAGGAACCCTTATCCACTGTTGGTGGGAATGTAAGATGGTACAACCAGTTTGGAAAGCAGTATGGAGACTCCTGACAAAGCTGGCTATAGAGATACCAACAGACCCAGTTATTCCCTTACTGGGCATCTACCCTAAAACCTTCAAAAAACAGGCCAGAGAGATTTGCTCAACCATGTTTGTAGCAGCTCAATTTGTAAGAGCTGGAATCAACCCAGATGTCCATCACTAGAAGAATGGATAACTAAGATGTGGTATATCTACACAATGGAATTCTATACAGCAGTAAGGAAAAATGACACAATGAAATTTGAGGAAAAATGGTTGAACCTGGAACAGATCATTCTCAGTGAACTTACCCAATCTCAGAAAAAAAAAAAAAAATCGCCACATAGTTTCACTCATCTACAGCACCTAACCTGAATCTACCCAAGATGCCTTACATACCCAGCAAGCATCTTGCTGACTACACAATAGGATGCGTGGGGAGGGAGGGGAGGGCAATGGAGGGGGTGGGAAACACAAATCTAGACTCAAATGGCAATGGTACCATAAAATTCTACATCCTAAAAGGCAGACCAAATGGCTAAACCTTCACCAGGACCTTGGAGGGAACACCTGAGCCACAAGACACTGGAGAGGGTATGATGAAGACTGACCTTAATCTTCTACAGCTTCTCTCTCTTCCTCCCTCTCTCTCTCTCTCTCTCTCTCCTTCTCTCTTTCTCTCTTTCTCTTTCTCTTCTCTCTAACTCTTTTATATTAGTTATCTTTTTCTTCCTTTTCTTAGTGGGCACTGACCTGTAACTCCCAGTACCAGCATGTGGCTATCATCCACAGTGAGCTTTTGATTAGAGAGACCTACAAGGTTTCCTAAAAGAAAGACAGATTTCTGTCAGAGTATTTGATGACCTACCAAAGGTTAGCGGTAAGACCCTACTGCTGAAGAAAAACCCCAAGTGTTAGAATCTGTTAGAATCCCCAGAAGATTGCTCCTCTCTCAAGAGCACTTTAGGTTTGCATTACATGCATTTTATAATTTTATAATTTTTAATTTATATTCAGAAATAGTGTTCTTCAAGCTTTCAGACCACATTTCAGACCACTTTACATTTGGTATTTCTGAGAGTTTTGTTGTTACTATTTTATGGTATAAAATGGATGGTTCTCTCAAGAAACAGAAAAGAAAAAAAGAAAAAAGAAACAGGATGTTTTGAAAGACATTGCTAGTCTTTACACATCAAAATTATTATTTCTGAATGATAGTATTATTTGCCACAGAAGAAGTCTGAAACTATGCTACATATAAACCTTCATCATGGCATTAAATTATCAGTCCTCAAATGACCAAACTAAAGCTTTGGGACAGTAGTACATTGTACTAGAATCATATATAACCACATTTCCAGGATTCTGGAAGATTTGTAAATACAGAAGAACATTCACATAGCTACATATTTATACATATTTAATTATTCATATGTTCTATAACTGATTGCTGTATTTGATTGTGACTACAAATTTTGGAGTAAATTTTTCTGCTCTCAATGACTTTACATTCTATTTTAGAAGAAAGGCAAATGTTCATAGTAGCAGGAAAGCTTAAAAAATTCAGTAACCAGGCTGGAAAGATGGCTTAGAGGTTCTGGCACTTGCCTGAAATGCTAAAGGAACCCAAGTTCAATTCCCCAGGATCCATGTAAGTCAGACGCACAAGGGAGTGCACACATCTGGAGTTTGTTTACAGTGGCTAGAGGCCCTAGCGTGCCTGTTCTCTCTCTCTCCCCCTGCCTATTCCTCTCTCTCAAATAAATAAATAAAAATAGTTAATAAAAAAAATAATAAAAAGAATTCAGTAACCTTGCACAAAATTCTGATCTTATGATATCAATATCAAATTGTAACCATAAAATTCAATTAATAATATTAATAGCAATATTTAATAATTATAATAATTAATAGTAATAATAATAACACTAGCATAATATATAGAATATTCATCTTCTGAAATTTTCTTGGAATTGAGTTATTGTTTTGCACTTGTGTGTGTGGGTGCAGGTAGTTTGTAACTATACAGTTTCAAGGGATCAAATGTGCAGAAATGAAAAGCAAAATTCTTAATCATAGTTGTAATGAAATGTCTGTGTTTCAAGGATGAAAACTCAGTCTGAGAAATTTATATGAAATCTGTCTCTCAGAATTTCAACGGAATGATTTGAGCTCTTATTATTGAAATGTCAACATCATAACATCATACATTAAATGTTTAAAAACAATTACTAACCTGCTGAGAATGCAAAACCAAAATATTCTTCCAAAGAAATGTGAATCTGGTACAAATTTTAAAAAGTAATTTAGGGTTCAGTTCTTAAAGGTTAAAGGTGTTTGCTTGCAAAGCCAGCTGGCCCAGGTTCGACTCACCAGTACCCACATAAGGCAAAGATGCACAAAGTCGCACATGCATCTAGATGGAGTTTGTTTGCAGTGTGGAAATAAATAAATAAAAATAGTTTTAAAAGAACGAACTTTAGGGCTGGAGGGATGGCTTAGCGGTTAAGGCGTTTGCCTGCAAAAGCCAAAGGACTCAGGTTCGATTCCCCAGGACCCATGTTAGCCAGATATACAAGGGGGCGCATGCATCTGGAGCTTGTTTGCAGTGGGTGGAGGCTCTGGTGAACCCCTTCTGTCTCTCACTCTCCCTCTTTCTCTCTGTCAAATAAATAAATAAATGTAAAAAAAAATTTGAACTTTAAAACCAGAGATTTCTATCTTGACAAGTACTCTAAGTAACATGCTAAATCTTATAGAGAAGACCACAGACCAAAATATGGTCTCTCATTCTAGTGTATGATCTGAATGTCAAGCAGGTACAAAGTCACAGGTGTCAAAAGAAAATTAAGGATTTTCCATCTGCAGTAGTATTTTAAAGTTTGTCCCATGTAGAACAGAGGAACTACTTCTAGTATTTCCTAAAGTATGGTCTTATATTTAACAGTATCTTAAGTTCCATACCAATGAAAAAGTTCATAGAAATGAGTATGTTAAAATAGTGTTTGCACACACCCATTTCTTACAATGTGCTCTAATTTCTATTTATAATTCTGTCTTACCAGCCAATGAGAGAGGTTCTTGATGGTAAAAATTGGTTAGTACAGTGGACAGTATGCAGTTGGTACTCAAACTTGTGTTAAATAGAACTGAAGGCATATTTTTATCTGTCACGGGCCACTTTACATAACACATTAACCACTAACTTCATAGTTACCATTTGTATTTTATGTGCAAGGCTAAGGTCTTTTGTTAATTATATTTGCAAAGATGTGATAAATCAATTTCACATATATTTTAGCACTCCCAAGCAAAGGAACTCCAGAGTTAAAGGTCACTGCTTTCAACTTTAACATTATTGTTTCTCAAGACCTTATAGTCACAATAGACTCTCCATGGCCTGTCTCAATTGGAGCTGAAAATTTTTATGACTGCTATTAAACTTTTGTTAAATGAAAAAGCATTTCAGAAACACAATTTAGGGCTGGAAAGATGACTTAGCAGTTAAAGTGCTTGTCTGCAAAGCCTTAAGTCCCAGTTTTGATTCCTCAGCACCCATGTAATCCAGATGCACAAGGTGGCACATGCATCTGGAGTTCATTTGCAGTGGCTGGAGGCCCTGGCATGCCCATTCTCTCTACCTATCTATTTCTTTCTCTCTCTTCCTTCAATAAATAAAATAAATAAATAAAGTGCAAAAAAACCACAATTTATACAAGGAATAAAAAACAATTTTAAATCACTTGTATGATTTTGAGTTTTAATTTTTTTCTTAATTTCTAATAACGGTGTATTGAATATGTGTATTTTTTTTGGTATTTATCAAAGAGTGCTTATAGTATGAATTTGCTCAAAGTAGGAATTTAAATGATCAACATTCAGATATTATGAGATAAAGATAATTATAAAGCTTACTAATGATACATGAAGAATTTTTATATCATATTATTACTTTTATGTTGTATTAAATGTAATAAGAAAACACTATAGAATATTTACATCACTTTTGCTATAATATTTTACGTGAAAACCCTTTGTCTTAAGTGACAATTAGGATGTTTCAAAGGATGCAAAGACGTACATGTTTAAAGAAGCTTCTAACATATCTGAAAATAAATATTGTAATATTGTTTTATCAAAATATTCTATATTAATTACATGTTACATGTGAATATTGAGCTTAATAATAAACTATATATGCATGAATAACATGGAGATTAAGTATAACATCTATGCACAAGTGAGCCTACACTTTTCAAAATATAGAATTTACATGACAGTGATTTCCAAATGCAGATTGTTCTAAATATATTTATCATTAGTGTTAGGCATATTGACAAACAGTAAAATTAGAGCTCTAGTTAAAACTTTTGCAGTAATAGTCACTTAAAGTTGGTATCTGTGGAACAATACACAAGTGCCTATGAATGGAGAAAAGAAAAACCCTTATCACTCCCTGTGTTTTCTTGGGACCTGGGGTACTTATGAGTGCTAAACAGTTTCCTTACATAGCTCAGAGTATTAACCAGTGTCTTCTACTTACAGGAGGGTCTGCATCTTCAGCATAAACCGTGGTGATAGGTGTACCCTTGACTGCATCGGGAGCCACCATTCCCTTGTAGATGCGTTTGCTAAACACTGGAGGATAATCATTCATATCCTGTAAAACAGAGTTCAGTGGTTAGTATTTTTTTGTTTGTTTATTTTTATTTATCTATTTATTTGAGAGTGACAGAGAGAAGGAGGCAGAGAGAGAGAGAATGGGCGCGCCAGAGCTTCCAGCCACTGAAAACGAACTCCAGATGCATGAGCCCCCTTGTGCATCTGGCTAACGTGGGTCCTGGGGAATTGAGCCTCAAATCGGGGTCCTTAGGCTTCACAGGCAAGCGCTTAACCACTAAGCCATCTCTCCAGCCCCAGTGGTTAGTATTGCAGGTGAAAATGACTGGGAATATCATTCCCAAGTTGACCTTGGCTCTTCACATCACAAATCATTTGCCATTGTCTTATGTTCCATTACTCTCTCTACAGACTGGTGCCCAGAGGGGACTGCCAGATCCTTGCTCAGTATCAGTGTGTGTGGTATCAGTAAGAGGCCAATAGTCTTTCAGCACCCCTCTCAAAAGAACACTTTTAGAGACTGAAGTGATGCTTGAACTTTTCTCTATGATGTTTCTTTATAAAAAGTATTTTTATTTATTTATTTATTTATTTATTTATTTAGTTAGTTAGTTAGTTAGTTAGTTAGTTATTTGAGAGAGATAGAGAGAAAGAGGCAGAGAGAAACAGAGAGAATGGGCTCATCAGGGCATCCAGCTATTGCAAACAAACTCCAGATGCATGAGCCACCTTGTGCATCTGGCTTACGTGGGCTCTAAGGAATCAAACCTGGGTTCTTTGGCTTTGCAAGCAAGTGCCTTAACTGCTAAGCCATCTAAGGTGTTTATTAAGGGATGAGGTAAAATTCTATCCTTTGAAAATACAAAAAAAATCCTTATTTCTTAAAAAATGTCACTCTAGGAAATAGGATAAATGATATTATTTCTATATTTCATTTTTATTTATTTATTTGAGAAAGAGAAAGAATGGGCACACCAAAGCAGACACATGTACCACCTTGTGCATCTGGCTTATGTGGGTCCTGGGGAATTGAACCTGGGTCCTTTGCTTGCAGACAAGTGCCTTAATCACTAAGCCATCTCTCCAGCCTAAGGATGGTATTTTATTATTTGTTTTGGTGTTCCTTTTTGACAACTTCTTTATGTTTTTGCAATGACTTTGAATAATACTACACACTAAATATAATTATATGAACAGAGAAAATTGTAAAGGCAAACTGTAAAATATTCTTCAATTATTTTTTTTCAGTCTGATAAATGCAAAATAACAAGAGTCAGTCTTCCCTGAAACACAAAGTAAGGATGGTACTCAGAATTACATATATTTATAGCTAGAAAACATTATCAATTTATTTAAGGAAAAATGCTATACAATTTTTATGAATCTCATTTATTTTCACACTTTGGTGAGACATGATCATTGTTACTTATTAAATACTACGTTATTCCCATCTAAAACTCAGTATTAAGGTCTGAGGATACTGGGTGCATTTAAAAAAAGATGATTCTGTAACACATCATTTAACTGCCACATGTCTGGAAATACAATGACCTAAATAGGTGAGTGATTATCCATACAAATCCATTTGGCAGAGCCAAACATAAACCAAGTCCCCTAAGAGCACAAGTGTTTTTTGAACCTTATTATTTATGAAAACCCCCAGGGATGGAGAGATGGCTAGGCACTTGCCTGCAAAGCCAAAGGACCCAGGTTCAATTCCCCAGGACCCACGTAAGCTAGATGGTCAAGGTAGGACATGGATCTGGAGTTTGTTTGCAGTGGCTGGAGGCTCTGGCATGTCCATTTTCTCTCTGTTACTCTCTCTGGCCCCCTTTTCTGTCTGAAATAAAACACACACACACACACACAAAAAAAAAAAAAAAAAACCCTTCAGCCATGCATGGTGGAATATGCCTTCAATCCCAACACTCAGGAGGCAGAAGTAGGAGGATTACTGTGAGTTTGAGGTCAGCCTGAGACTGTAAAACTGCATAGTGAATTCCAGGTCAGCCTGGGCTAGAGTGATACCCTACCTCAAAGAACAAAAACAACAATAACAAAAAACTTCATATAAATATTTCTTAGTAAAGAGTGTTAACTATAAGAACTGTCTTGTTATTTGAAGGATCATTACACACGGGGGTGTTTTGGCTGCTTTAGGTCACACAGATATACACACAAAATAAAATATTTTAATTATTCTTCTTTGAGATATCTTTTCTCATTTGCTATTAAATAAAAGAAAAACACTCTATACATTGTTTGATATTCATCCAGATATAACAATTTTGCCTTCTAATGTAAACAGGAAACACATAGACTAATCAAGTCTCTGTTTTTCTGGTAGAAAGGTCAGAATAATTATCCCTAACAATCAAACAGGTTTAGTGCTATGTGTACAGTGGAGTCGAGTTCTGAGCTGGAGTATGAGTAAACCTGCTGAGGCCAGTTAGAAATAGGTCTTGAAAGAAAAGCAAAGCTAAAACCTAATAGATTCCATTTCCTTTTGACATGTGATATTCACAACCATCTACAAAAAGAGGAGTGCCTTTATAAATTATGGAGTGGAAAATCTGAACATGTAAATGTGCTTAGAAGAGCTGGCCCTCTACCATGTGGGATGTGAAGCTATTGCTCTGGTATACTGACACAAGTTAGATAGGAAGCATTAGCATACATAGACTTCTGCTCTTTCTAAAGTGGCAATTAATTGAAGAAAGGTACCTTATAACCAAAAAGGGTGAAAATTATTTTTCATCCCTTAGTTGTAACTTCTGTAGGTTTCAAAAGGAGCCAAACACCACAATTTTCACCACATGATTTTCCCAAACTTGATAAATTCAGTATATTAGTTACCCTCACCTACACCTTTGGTCCTAAGAAATATAAAACAGTAACAGTACAGGGTAGTTTCTGGAAAATTTGATTCTTCAGGAAAAAAAAAACATGCTTACTAATTATATAAATAAAGTTTTTGATAAAGTTTATAATGTTGAGTGAATGGGCATATTGTTCTCTTTTTCTTTATATTTGAAAAGTATCCACCTAACTTGCCTAAGTGAATGCACAGTGGACAATTTTAGAATCTGTCCTCACAAAGTAATTACATATATACCTAAGGCTCCAATAGCTGAAGACCATTAAAGATTGCTTCTTCTTCAATGATTTTGCTTGCCACTGGCAGCATAAAGAATAAATCAACATGGTTATGTGTGGCACATTGTATATATTTTGATCTTATAATCCTTTTCGTGGCTAAGATGTGTAGACATTTGCCTGCAGGTCTTCTGCAATGCATTATTTTGGATGAGACAATGTATTAAAATGCAATGCCAAAAAGCATAATCAATAGTTCATAATATTTACGCTTCAGGGACATTGAAAGAAAATGTACATAAATCTGTTTCTATACAGGTATTCTATTATGAAGTGAATTAAAAAGCTCAACTCTCAATAACCATCTTTTCTTTTTCTATAGCCCATTATTCCACTAGAGGACAGAATTGGCAAAAAGAAACTAGAGCCTCTGCTCTAGTTAATTTTATCATTAAAATACACACATAGTAGTTTTCTTCCAATGCTTATATTTGTTAATCTAAACAAAAATTAGTTTTAATGTTTCAAAAGAACACTGTGAATGTTATCATGTTTCTCAACTAGAAGATCACCAGGTATTTCATTATTTTATGTTTTAACCAGTAAAACTTGCAATTTATTTCCATGTATCCAGCAAATTATAGTGTTCCTTAAAGTACTGTTAATTAACAGGAAAGGAATCTGAGTTTTATTTATTTATTTACCAAATTAAGGTCTAAAATAATCACAAAAAATCATTTTGGCGGACCTCAAAGTAGATTTAAAGAATTATTTTAACCCCAAGGAAGGCATCTAGGAGCTATCTGGTAAGTATGTGAATGAATGACAATTGGAAAATCCACAAATAATAAATAAAAAATCAAATAATATAAATTAATAAGTGATAAAATGTGATTTTTCAGAGTCATAGATAAAAATGCAGGCCCTCCACTCCTTTAACTCTAAGAAGACACAGTGGAGCAGCTTCAATGAACGTCCTTTTTTGTCATGCTGGGTCTGCCCATTTTGTACTGTCTGGTGACCATGCTCTCCAAACCAGTGGAGGCATTGAAAATACTTGAGAAAATGAACTTAAATGAGTAATATATTTGTTTGGGGTTAGTTTCATGACTGAAGAGCATAGCGGAGAAAAGCTGTTTGCTTTATGTGGGGAGGAATTTAAAACATGATACATCAGTAACAAAGCCCTTCTCCATAAATCCATTCCTGTATGAATCCAACAGCTGGAGTAAGCCCTTCCTGAGGTCAGAGCCCTCATGAACCAATCACTTCTCACAGGTGCCACCTCTGAACACTGCAATACTGCTAGATTTGGTACCAAACTCTCAACATATGTACTTTTGGAGGACACTGAAATCCACAAGATGACATTACAGCCAGAGAGTACTCTCTGAACTTAATGGTGGAGCAGAACTGTGGGGGTTTCTTGGGTTAGTATACTCCTAAATGAGATCAATTGGAAGTTAGGTTTTTCTCACAAAGAACAACACAAAATCCCTCAGTAACAAAAATACTGTTGAAATTCTCATGTGCACAAACCAGTATTATGGAAGTTTACAATAAAGTTACACCCAAGAGAGGCATATGGTGTGTTAATTATGACCATTTACTATAGAAAGTAAAGGGTAAGAGTGAAGAATTTTAAGTTGAGTGGACATTAGTGACTGAGAGGGTATTGCACAGCATTTCAGTTTGACATAAGATATGTCCAAAGTTGCTTCAGGACCTGTCCCAATTATTCATGCACCACAATAGGTAAATAATCCTTCCATCCTTTATCCTTTTATATAGAATTCTAATCTATGTACGTTAGAATGGTAATGTGGGGGTAGGATTTGATAAATTCTTAGAATTTTTCTGTAAGCTGTTACACTATTGTCAATCTGCTTGGTGCATCTGGTTTTATGTGGGTTCTGTGAAATCAAACCAAGGCCATCAGGCTTTCAAACAAGTGCCTTTAACTGCTGCCATCTTTCTAGTCCTGAATATAATATTTTATCTGACTCTAAATAATGTCAATCTCATTTATTTCAGTTATTCATAAATGGGCATGGTAGTAGGGGGTGTGTCATGTATGTGTATAGTGCATTTTTGTATGTCAAGAATTTGGGGATTTTTAAATTTTATTTATTTATTTGAGAGAAAGAGAGAGAGGTAGATAGACAGAATGGGTGCACCATAGCTTCTACCCACTACAAATGAACTCCAGATGCATGTGCCACCTTGTGGATCTGGCTTTACATGGATACTGGAGGATGAAAGTTGAGCACTTTGGCTTTGCAAGCAAGCACTTTAACTGCTAAGCCATTCCTCCAGCCCAAGAATGTTGATTGGATCATATGAATAAATGCATTTAAATACAGGATACCTATTATTTTATTGTAATTATTATCATGCTTTAATTAAATGCAAAGGGAAGTGAAGTTTGAAGACATTAAATTGCTCTTGCTAACCTACCTAATAAAGGATAGAATCACAACTGAAATCTGATGATATGGATCCGAAACTTAGCATCCTTATATCTAGAGGCAAACAAAGGGAAGTAGAATTCTGACATTGTGGTTGGTCAAGCTTAGACCCTAGCACCTGACATCATGGCTAGCCTCTTCCTGAGGCAGCCCCAACCCTAGACCAATCACTGTCCTTATGACTCACCTGAGCTGGAAGGGAGGGCCCACCACCATAAGACTATACAGGTTTCAAAGGGGAGGGCAAGGTCTCTGTGCTGCCTGACCTGTGTTGAACCTCAAGCTGATAGTGAATTTCTCCTAGGCTCAACCCAGGGGCCCAGCTAAGGGGAGAGGCCCCTAGCCCTTACTTTTCACATGGGCTCCTTCTCCACATGGCAGGAGATTTTTGCAATTTCTTTTCTGTCTTCTATGTTTTTTTTCAGGCTTACCACATGGACTCAAGCCACATGGGTGTCCTTTCCTTGGCTCTGTACTTTCCAAAGTAAATATAATAATTTAATAATTATCCTTCTCAGTCTTATTTTATTGAATTATATGATAGAAATCAGACATGAACCTAGGGTTTGTGGGTCAAGTACTTTCTTGATCCCCTGTCACACTATGTAATAAAAATGTCTTGTTTTATCACTGTCCTCTAAAGCTATAACAAAATAAAGATTATTGGGCTGGAGTGATGGCTTGGTGGTTAAGGTGCTTTCCTGTGAAGCCTAAGAAGTATGTTTAAATCTCCAGGTCCCTTGTAGCCATATGCACAGTGTGGCAAAGACACAATGTTGCACATGTACCATAAGGCAGCTGTGCATCTGGAGTTCGTTTGCAGCAGGCTGAAAGTCCTGCCCATTCTCTCTCTCTCTCTCTCTCTCTCTCTCTCTCCCTTTTTGTCTCTCCCTTGATCTCTCTCAAAAATAAAAAATAAACAACTTTTTAAAAGTAAGGATTATTGTGTGATCAATACTTATTTTGTTTTAGATTTTTGAGTCCTGACACTATAAAAGCTTTTGTAGGTATTTGCAATAATCTATTTTGTTCATGATGTAAAAATATCTTCCTTCTCACTATGCTTTCAATTTTCCCATTCTCATTGTGACTTTTAAAACATTTTATGAATGACATTAAAAACTGATAATTTATTCTTTTTTACAAAAGTAACTATATTTCTGCTCATTTTCAAACAAAGTTCTTTAAGATGATTTTCCTGTGGTTTGTTTTGGATACAAATATCTCTTTGATAAATGCCATGCAATTATGTTATCAGCAAAACACCATGTTAATGCTACAAATAAGTAGACAGAAAGCTGAAAACCACCAAACCTGGAGATGATCTATGTTTGTGGAAAAATTAGTATTGTACTCTACTCTTTCCTTCAAAATAGTGATAATATTCTGTTGGTTTCAGTGGTGTATAATAGAGTTACTTGCATATCTCACTCAGTTATAAGAAAAAAAAAGCCAAGTTTTGTTTTCAATGAACAATAAATAAGAATTAACTTCAATTGGGCCTGGCAACCTTGGTTGCTGGAATATTTGACTTCTCTGAGGAACACACTGTCAATTCTGAGGAATGAATGAGTCTCCATTGAATATCTTTCACTCAGATGCTAACATGACCCTTATAATATATGAAGGGCTTTTTTTCCTTCGATTTTTTTATTAATTATGAACATTACTGTATGAATAAATCTTGTACTGGTCCCATTCCTCTTGTGTTATCGTCTTATCCCCTCTTCCCACCTCCATTCCACTGAGGGCTTTCCTCAATAGAGTTGTTGGTATTCACAATTGGGTTATGAATGCAGCAGTCAGTCTCTGTGAGAAGAGGAATGCCTCTGGATACTCCTTCCCACCATGTGGCTCTTATTATTCTCTCCCCTCTTCTGCAATGTTTCCTGACCCTTGGTGTGTGTGTTATAAGTCTATTTCAGTATTGTGCTCTCATATCCTCTGAGCCTTGGTGGGTGTGTTATAAGTCTATTTCAGTATTGTGCTCTCATATCCTCTGAGCCTTGGTGGGTGTGTTATAAGTCTATTTCAGTATTGTGCTCTCATATCCTCTGAGCTTTGGTGGGTGTGTTATAAGTCTATTTCAGTGTTAAGCTCTCTGCATCCTCTGGGTTCTGCCTTGATGAAATTATGAGTGTCCTCAATATAAGAGGCTTAATTCTAGATAAGAACAACAACAAAAAGGCTTATAAAGAACATTTTTAGCCAGGCACAATGGCACATATCTTTAATCCCAGCACTCAGGAGACAGAAGTAGAAGAATCACTGTGAGTTTGAGGCCAGCCAACCCACATGATTTCAACTGAACCCAGTTCAGCCAACTCAGATGCTTCCAAATAAACCCAGTTCAGGAAACTTAAATTATTCCAACCAAACAAGAGTAGACAGTTCAGGCCACAGGTATTCATAACTATCAAGTTTTTCTTCTTTTCTTTACCATACATCAATTGGATTATTTTCCTATCTCTAATGCTAAAGCACTCAGTTCATAACATTTGGATAGGAAAGGGAAGGCCAAGCTAATATGTCCTGTAGTTTTTATCTGATCTACATGGTATTTTACATAATCATTGATCCATTTATATTACTCCTATTTTAGTCCTTTTTATTTGACTCTCTATCATAACAAAATTTCATTGTTGTTGTTTGAATTTTGAGGGGAGGGTCTTTATGCAACCCAAGAGCTCCCTATTTAGACAAGGACTCAAACTGTGGTGACCCTCCTGCCTATGCTTACTGAGCGCTAGGACTATAGCCATTGTGCCTGGTAGAGGGAACACATTTTTAACCATCCACATTATCATGCTTCTTAGATTATTTTGTGAGTATATTTCAAATTTCTAGGTAACATAAAACAATAATGTGCCAAGACATCATTTTAAATTAAAAATTGAAACTCCCAGATTCTTGTTGATTTTGTTGTACCCCCGGATTCTTTCCAAAGCTATTACAGCACAGAAAATTATAGTTTAGGTGAAAAGTGAAATAAGAAAAACAGGTCACCCAAGAAAAAATTTGGGTAGACTAGCTCCCATTTCCAAAGAAAATGTGCTAGTGAGTAAAACTGCAGCTCCCTGAAATAGATAGCTTTCCTGCTCCTTGAACTGATATAGTGTTCAGGTTAAGAATCCAAAATTATGGGCTGGAGAGATGGCTTAGTGGTTTAAGTACTTGCTTGCAAGGCCTAAGGACCCAGGTTTGATTCCCCAGTACCCACAAAATCCAGGTGCGCAAGGTGGTGGGTGCATCTGGAATTTGTTTGCAGCAGTTTGAGGCCCTAGTGCACCATTCTTTCTCTTATTTTTCTCTATCTCAAATAAATAAATAAAATATGAAAAAAGAATCCCAAACTGGAAGAATAACATCATCATGTAGACCCCTGAGAATGAATGAGACAGCTCCTAATGAAACCCCCCTAGTCAGGTTTAGAATTTGGTAATGAAGGGGACTTATGAAGGTTACTGCCAGAACATTGAAAATGATACTAGCAGCAACTAAAGAAAAAACACTGCTGTCTGTGTGGGCAGATAAGCCTGCTTCAACTATCCAAAAGACAATGGGATGTTTTCTGAGTCCCAGTGCAGTGCAGTGTCACTTGAAAATCTATGTACAAGGAAAAACCCAGTCATGCCAATTACATAATTGTTAACTCTTCAATACTCATCTATGACTTATATTAGCACTTTATAATTTAAGCAAACCAATTATACAGACCTAGTTAATTTTCAAACAACTCTGAAGATAGCTGATTCTTTCCTTTTCCATCATCCATAGAGTAAAGTATGCTATAAACATGAAATAAACATTGGCCTTGCATGGTGGCACACATCTATAAACCCAACACTAAAGGAGCTGGTGAAGGAGGATTGTTGCAAGGTCAAGGACAGCCTTCGAATACATTGTGAAACCCTGTCTCAAACAACAACAGCAACAACAAACAATAACAAAAAGAAGAAATGTAGAAAATACCATTGACTTTCTTTGCATTTGATCTAGACACAAAGAGTTACTGAAATCAGCCCTCAAAATTTGCCCCATCTTCAGGAACTAATTTCTATTATAGGAAGAAATGCATCTGGCTGTTTTTATAGCAAACAGGGCTAGAGATGTTCTAAAAGATTTAGCCCTGTTTCAAGTTAAACTCTACTAAGGAAGTCACTTTCAAAACATTATGAACTGTAACCCTCAGGTACCACAAAAACCAAACTAAAGATAGGGAACCAACATAACCTGTAAATACAAAGATGACGAAGTTTAAATGAGCACAGGAACCTCTGGTCTTTTGCACAGCTCCTGGCCCAAGGATCTTGGCACTCAGCAGACAGGTGGCACCAATAGACCACTGGGTCCTTGCTAAAGACTATATTACAATTTTAGTGTGAAAATCTGTAACTAAACATTAATCAAAAATTCATACTTTCAATTCATTTTTTTCTTTTCTCTTCTTTCTTTCTTTCTCTCTTTTTTGTTTTTTATGAGTCATGATGTCTATTTATTTCCCGCATAGCCTGCACCGTGCTGAGCACGTCCCACCTGCACACAGGCGCTGGGCCTTCTTCCCACTGGCTACCTATGGCACACAGCTTCGAACTCAGTGATCCTACGACTTCTGCCTCCCAAATGCTGGGATTAAAGGGGTGCACCACAACACCCAGCTGTCACATTAATTTTCTTTCTAGTTCAGGAATGTTTTGTGCTTTTTAAAATACAAACTTGTTTCTGCTGTTACCTGGTCAAATCTGCCTGTAATCCTCAATGGTATGTATTGTGGTAGGGACACCATTGCAACTATAAATAACATGGTAATCCAAGTGTTCACATTAAAGTTAAATTGTTTCAGTTGATTCAATAACTTACTAATATTCATTAATTTTATTGATGGATTTATTTGAAATACTCTGTGATATTTGTTAAAGTCCTTCATTGATCATGTCTTCTGTTTCTCTCTTTCCTCCCCCTCCCTACCCTCTCTCTCTCTCTTTTTCATTCTCATTTTCACTGTGTCTCTTACCCTTGCTCTGTCTGGCTATGTCTCTATCAGACAGGCTCTGTCTTTTTAAACATCCAAACTTCTATTCTGGGACCAGAAGGAAAATAATCAAAACAAGATAAAAACCAATTAACCGCTTTCATATGTCTATGTTATTCCATGACCAAAACAAAGCACTTTTCATAAATATGACATACCTTTTACTTAATGTTAACTTAGAGAAAACACCATTAAAAGCTCATTTTACTGTTACATACATTTAGAAAATTAACTTCAGGATTCATTTGTGTGTATTTGTCACTGAGTGGGTTTCCCAGCTTGTGATACTGAGACACCTGGTGGAATGTACATATATTTACTTTTCTAGAATGCTGATGAGGAACATTACTTCTTTCTGAAAAGAACAGCAGAATCTGAATGTTTAGGAAGAGGCTCAGGGCTCTTCACACTTACTAATGATGGAGAAGTGTTTAGGGTATGACCTACTCTCATTGTCTTATTTTGAGATGTGTCTTAAAAATAAGACTCCAAAGGTTATGAGTGTCATGCTCTTTCAGACAATTATCTGCCAAGATGTGTAATAAATAACACAAATCCAGGAAGCTCACCAAAGTCCCTCAAAAAATAGGGGATGGAAATGTTTAAGTCAGAATCAACCATCAATTCTGTGTGTCTCTGAAGCTTTACTTATCCTACATTCCGGCTTCCAAATTAAGCAAGAATAAGTCATGGGCTTAAATATTCTCGACCTTCCATACTACATACATACTTTAAAACTTTTATTTTAATTTGAAACATTTATAGTAAGTTTATATTCACAGTGGAATTTAGATGACATAGTCCAGTGAAGTGATGGCAACCACCACATGAGTGACATGGTCACTGTTCAAATGCATGGTTAGTGTTTCTTATGTTCACCTTACCTGCTTGCAAGGATTCCTTCATTTAATTCCCCAGCACCCACATAAAGCTAGATACAAAAACTGGTGCAGGCATCTAACCCTAACCCTATTTGCAGAGGCAAGAGACCTTGTAGCCCCCCATGCAAATAAATAAAAGTAAATAAATACAGGTATTTTCTCTCTGTGTCTCTCTCCATTTGTACTCCCCATCAAATAAAGAAAAAAACACCTATAAATAAATATAAAATTCAGAATGGAAAAAATAACCAAGGGTTGAAGAGATGATTCAATGGTTAAAGCCACTAACTTACAAAGCCTGCCCACCTCTCAGTTCAATTCCTTAGTTACCCATGTAAAGCCAGACACACAGGTGGCAATGCATCTATATTTCATTTGCAGCATTGTTCATTCACTCCTTTCTCTCAAATAAGTAATAATAATAAATAAAACATAATAATAATTTTAAAAATCTATATGTTGTGTTGGGCATGGTGGCACATGCTTTTAATCCCAGCACTCAGGAGACAGAGGTAGGAGGATCACTGTGTGTTAAGTGCCAGCCTGGGAGTACAGAGTGAGTTCCATACAGTCTGAGCTAGAGTGAGATCCTACCTTGAAAACAACAACAACAAAAATCTGTATCTTGGGTTCATAGTACTTAGTTACTGTGAATTGTTGGCCAAGTATATTGTAGGTATAAGCAGTAGCAGCAGCACATAGAGAGAGGAAGTGGAAGCCACACGCATTCCTTGCCTTTATGATCACTGTGACAGTAGCAATGCCAGGTGGCATTGTTCCATAAATATCAAAGGCCTCCACTAGGAAAGTGATAGTTGCTTCTTGGTCAGGAAATGCCTCATAATCCAAACTCCTTAATAGTGACAGTTCTCCTGTAAATGGATGTAGTGCAAAAAAGTGCTTCACTTCAGGGCTTCTTATCCGATAGGACACATTTGCTCCAAGATCAACATCTTTGGCCTGTGACAAGTTAAGCAGAGAAGTAGTTACTTCATGGGCAATATACACAAGAATGGATTGTGGGTGGAAGTCCTGCAACAGTGTCTAAAATAGCAAGGACTCAATAATGAGGAAGACATAGTGTTTTTTAAAAAATAACTTCTGTTAAGTAATTTTTCATTTATTATGAAAAGAAAATGGGAAAGAGGGATAAAGGAAAGAACAAATAGACAAATAGATGTAGATGACACATAAATACATGATAGATAGGTATATGTCTAGGAGATTTTGTAATTGTTAATTTTGTTATTCTATTTTACCCTAAAAGATCAGTAATTAAATGAATCTTACCACAATAAAGAAATAAATGCTATAAAATGTCACTTATTATTTACTGAATTAATAAACATAAAATACTTATATAAAAATAATTATTGAATGATTTTCATAAATAGGTACTAAAGGCCTATGCAAATTACAAATATATAAGTAACAGTTCATTCTCACATGCATCATATATACAGTACTGAAGTTCCTTCTATTATAAGTCTCATGTTTGTTTTATGAGGTAGGGTTTCTATCTAGCCCAGGCTGACCTGGACTTACTATGTAGTCTCAGGCTGGCCTCAAGCTCACAGTGATCCTCCTATGTCTGCCTCCTGAGTACTGGGATTAAAGGCATGTGCCACCACACCTGGCTACAAGTCTCATGTTTTTACTAATATACGCAGAGCACTTATTAAGTACAAGTACAGTGACAGAACAAAGATGAATAAAAGAATAAGTTCTACATATGATATGAAAATACAGAGGTGTAATATGGGGGGTGGGAAGTTCTAAGCAGAGGAGGGCACGTATACAACCTCCCAATAAATCAATCTTCGAGAATATGGCCTTTGAAATAAATACAAGGTCCACATTAAAACGACCTAATCCCCTTAATACATGTAGAGAACACCATGTTGTCTGTTCCTTTAGCTCCTCAAACTTCACAAACTCCAGCTCTTACTTTTCCTCTGAATTGAATCATTTGTTTCCTTCTTTGCCTAGTTACTCTGATTTTCCCCTCATTTCACAACTTGAAAATAGCAAAGGTGCTCTTTACACTTACGATTTGGGTAGGAGATTTCCTAGGTCCCTTGTACTAAGGATCTCCTTAAAACACCCAACCTACTTGTGTGTGGGCTCAAGCCAAATGAGAACCCTGGGGAGCAGGCCATCTGTGTTCAATTTGTCACACTCCCCAAATCTAGCAGAGGATTTGCTGTATGTCAGATTTAAATGGAAAGTTATTTAAAAAACATGTATTTGTGGGTTAACTTGTTCTACTGTGTAAAAATGATAATATTATGCTTGAGAAAAGGCAACTTGTTTATGGAATGTAGTTAGTAAGGCAAGTAATACCCAGGTAAATGTCTATTTATTGAAAATGAAAAAATATTGCAAAATATGGAATATAATATATTTAAACTATAAGGAAAATATGTATACATATATGCTATATAAGTAAATGCCAGTACACATACACATCTATATCTATACAAATATCTACTTGACATTCCTGTGAACACTTTGATAAATATGAAAAATACACAAAAATGTTTAATATTTTGGGGGGGGCTGGGAGATGTCTCAGTGGGGTAAGAGCTCCTGCTTCACAAGTGTGAGGGCCTGAGAGGGTCTGAGTTTGATCCCCAGCACTCACATAAAAAGCTTGACATGGCTATGTGCACCTGTAATCCTTGTCCTGTTGAAGGCTCACTAGTCAGTTCATCTGACTGGGGAAAAAATATCTGCAATGCTATGTTCAGTGAGAGACTCTGACTCTCGACACAGCACAGAAGAGGGAAAGAGGAGGCCTGCAGGTGTTCTCTGCCCTTTACACATAGATGCATAGGGTGCAGGTATTTGCTCTCACACATGTACACATACTATACATACAACACCATATTACACATATACTACACACATAACACACACACACACACAAGTTTAATATTTTCAGGGGATAATCAATCACCATTTGTTTTGTAAGCCAGAACATTGTTGAGTGTTACAAAAACATTCTGTAAATTAAAAAAAAAAATGTTGACTTTTTTTCCTAAAGTGGCAACTTTGCTTCCCTTACTTTTGTGGGATTCCTAAAAAGAAGGTTTTCACATAAAATACAATATGCACTGTTTGAGACAAACATATACTAAAATTTATTTGTTATTTGAATTTAAGTCTTATGGATTCCATACCATTTACTGTTAAATTAAACAGCCTTACCTTAACAGCCAGTCTTTCAGGGTAGAATTTCGAGAATAAAGCTCTTTCCACATACCTCTATTTGAAGGAAGGTGGTCCCGGCTGGCAGATTCTCTTCCACAGTGACAATGTATGTAGAATTGGTAAACACAGGACTGTTATCATCAATATCCAACACCTTAATGTATAGTGTCAGAGTAGAGTGACGAGGGTGCACTGCTCCATCTGTTGCCACAACAACCAATTCATAGTGGTCCCTGACCTCTCTGTTCAGCTTCACAGCTGTGTAAATGCTCCCATTGGAGGTGATGCGGAAGAGGTTGTTGAAGTTACCCAGACTGTAGTGCACTTGACCATTTATCCCTGCATCAGGGTCTGTGGCCTAAGTAAAATGGAAAAAAAAAAAAAAAAAAAGAACTTACATATTAGCTTCTAGCATGCTGCTGGTAAATTATCACATTTTTTCCAACCAAATATTAAGTTTTTATCTAAAGCAAAAATGAAAAAGAGATAATGAAGTTACAATGCATAACTTAAACCATGAAAAGAAATAAAAAATAATTTAATTAATATGATTCTTAAAAATGAATGTTTCCTACACTGGGCAACACAATATTGTAATAGAAAACACATACAGAATTGTCAACTATATATTATTATTTATAGGATGAATTTGTGATGTAAAAAGAAAAAAACAATGTTAACTAATGGACATAATTTACTGATAGTACTTTAAGATTCTATGGGACTTTTTTTCAAGTACTTTATGTAGTCATTTTCTAACTTAAATAAGTTCAGGTACTGGCTATACTACCGCACGTAATCTTTCAAATCTTCTTATTAAATAAATATCTCAGTTCATTTCTCAAATGATAATATTAGCCTAATGAAAATTAGTTTTCTTGCCTAAGATTATAGACGTGTCCTAGAGCTTAGGACAGACAACACTACATATATAAAACTAACAAGTAATTATAAAGCTAATGAATGTTAAGTTAAATAAATATATAGATCTGAAGTTTGAATTTAAACCTATTCCAAAACATAAATGGGAATAAGAGTATAGTAATTTTAAATAACTACCAAGAACTACTATTAAATATTAAAATATAAATTCACATAACTAAGAATTTCTGTTGTAAATGTGAAGCATTTAAAGTAATTATGCTTCAAAATTGTGACAAGATTATATAAATATTATAATGTGATGTTGTGAGGATTAAATTCATATAAAATTCAATATGTTGTGTTATAATTTTACACCTTATATATATATATATTGTGTTAAATAATTCTGTGACTTAACTTCAAAAACTTAAGTATATATAAGAAGCTTAAAACATACAATTGTGTTACAACTTATTAATAAAGAAAAGAAGAAAAAGAAGGCTTTCTTCTGATTTCAGGACATAGTAATTATTTCCATCAGGTCTGGAATGTAAGGAAGTGCAATTTGATATTTATATACATATTTGCACTTTTAGCTTTAAAACATAGGTGAAGTGCATTTGATCCTGAATTCTTTGTATGAAAGATAAAGATTACAATGTAGGCATAATGTTTATAACTGTGCCCCTTTACATCATAATGACAAACATTTTTTGTAGAATCTGTCCTTTACACTAATCAAAATAGAAATGCTCTTGGGAGGTTAACTTAGTGGCCCCTTGAGTTTTATCCTAAGCAACAAAAAAATAGAAGAAGGATTATAGTAATTCCTAGGGAGAACAAAACAATTTCACTTAAAAAAAGCAGATAATTTTGGTAGAAATATTTTTATTTACTTTTATACTTTGATTAGACTTTTCCTCAAAAATTATTGACAAAGTAGTCATTCTTATCACCTCAATGAAGATAACAAAACCAACTACCTAACAGGAAACTGTGAAACTTCTTTTTTTTCCTGAAACCACTCATTAAGCCTAGAAAAAAATACCAACACTTCAATATCAACACTTGTGATTTTCACTCCTTTTCTGTCACTGAGATACTTGCTATCACAATGACCATTTATTCTATCAGTAATTCAAATGAATCCCGCTTAAGTTGTTTTATTCACCCACACAATTTAAGGGTTATTATGATAGAATGGATCAATTTCAGTGATAGAGCCTCTTTCTCTCTCTCTCTCTCTCTCTCTCTCTGTGTGTGTGTGTGTGTGTGTATGTAAGCAAGGAAATTGCACCATCATAATACTTAAAGCTCATAAGTCAACTCATCATAAGATGGGGATTGTCTGTTCTACTATTCTACTGCTGTTATAAAAATTGCCACACATTTATCAGCTTCCATAAAATTATATAAAGCATTATATAAAACTTTACAATTAAGAAATTTAATGTGTGGCTCACTAACTTAAAAGCCAGCTAGCTGTAAACTGGGGTGAGTTCCTTTCCTGAGGCAGTGGGGGAAACAATTTTCTTGTTTACTTAAGGTACTGACAGACATAGCTGCTTGAAGTGATGAGACTGAGAAACCACTTTCCTTGATGGGCATGAAATATAAAGACAAGTCTCAGCTTTTATCTTCCTCCCACATTTGTTGGCTCCTGCCATAATTTCTGCACTTGTGAGTGTATCAACAATGGTCATGTTCTTGTGTTTACCTGAATTGCTCCTTCTTCCTCCTCGTTGATCTCTTTGATTCACATTTCAGCCACCTTTTATGACTTTAAGGGTATCTCTGAGTATTTCAGACTTAATTTGATAATTAAGCAACGTTATCCTCTCTTTAGGTTTAATCACGCTTTTTGCAATTATATGGCAATGTATAAAATGCACATATACACATACAAACAGAAACACATATATTTTGGCCTTATCTTTTACCACTTAACTCACAGAATGTCTAGCCGTCATGAAAGGAAATATGATTGATGGCTATGAAATAAAAACAATTCCCTCTGCAAGTGTAAGTGATGCTCATATGTATACCTATTGGAGACAAATGGAGTTGGATATTTGTGAAACACAGTTCTGCTTCTTCACTGTCCTAATTCCTGGTGACTGAAGGTAAGATATGACTTAGATGGTACGGGCTAGCAGAGAAAGCCAGACCCACTGCCTTACTATTACATATTAGGTTGTTGATGCTAGACAGAATAACAAAGTATAGAATCCCATATTATCAGCAATACCATCATGAACTTCACATTGATGTTTAATTTCCAGTCAAACAGCTCCCTGTGTGATGTTATAATAAAATCATTTGTTTTCTTAGAAATCAATTAAATGTTAATTAAAATTGTTGATAAGAAAAATCACACTTCTCCACTTGCACTACTTCAATGCAATAAATAGTAATAGCTGTAAATTTATAATCATCTGTCCATGGTTTGTGCATTTTATAATCTATGTATTTGTATGAGGCCTAATTTATATATACTTATTTTTTAATGTGTATTTTTGGGGAAAATGATTTCTAGAATATAGTCAAAAAAATAAAAATATGTGCTGGAGAGATTGCACAGTGGTTAAGGCACTTGCCTACAAAGCCCACAGGCCCAGGTTCAATTCCCAAGGACCCACGTAAGTCAGATGCACAAGGTGGTGCATGTGTCTGGAGTTGGTGTGCAGTGGCTAGAGGCCCTGGCATGCCCATTCTCTTTCCCCAACTCTTGCTCTCTATCTGCCTTTCTCTCTCTCTCTCAAATAAATAAGCAAAAATAAAGATAAAAATAAAAATAAAGACCTTGGTGGATATCACAGCTTTGGGTATTTGGCAGAAAAACATTTTACACATTTTAATCATTAAAATAAAAGTTAGAGTATTCTAAAGACAGCCAAATAATTATTTATGAATGATATCATGGGATATATAAGGGCAAAACAAAGTTGTTTTGAACAATTGTGCACCCATATTTTAACATGTCACTTGAAAAAGGAGTAAAGAATTGCATTTCTTAAACATACCATTCATTCTCTTCTTTTCACTATTAATTTTTGCAACTATCTTTTTAGAGTGCTCTATTGCCCGAATCTTTCCCATCAATGATATAGAAGCCCATCACTGGGATTCCTTTACTGGGGGCCACTACTCTACTGTAGATCTCTCAAAGCATAATTACTTTTTCTTTTTTCCTTTTTGATTTATGTTTATTTGATAGACTTTTACTCTGTACCCTATACCTATATGGAACATTATGGAATCTTCTTCTTTCAGCTTTCTCAGTGTTAGGATTATAGGCATTATCCACAATCAAGACATGCTACTACAGGTGGGATCATTGAGTGGGGGAACAAAAAGAGCTGGGTATGTATGCCCCTTCACTAAGGTGCCTAAAGTGATTAATTATTACTTGACAACTATTCATTCAACTTAAAACATTTTTATCATTGTACTCAAATTATTTAGAGAAAAATTATTTCCATTTATTCTGACAATATTCAGCTGGAAGCAAATAATTCTGAAGTTAAAAGTGAAATAGTACAGCTGTTACCAAGATGTGAACTACTATGCAGCAGCTAGTTAATCCTGTGTGAAATTGAGAGCAAGTTTTGCTCCAATTTTTGCTTGTCCATTACAGCTATTTAAGAGGTCCCACTCTCATTTCTTGCCTTGGAGAGGATTCCATAGAAGTTGGTGATGGGGGGGAGGGTCATATGGAGAAGTTTGGCAGTGAATTTAATGGTATTGTTAGTGGAAATGCATTTTAAAAACTATTATCTAGCAACTTCAAAAATTATAAATATTGTTGACTTCATACAGAGGTGAGCTATTTCAAGCACTGTGATTATTCAGGCAAAAGGAAAGGAGCAAGGTAATGACTCATAATGAGAGTAACTTTTTCTGTTCTTCCAAATGTCCTCATATTTATTATTGAATAATGGCAAGTAGCTTTCCTGGGCACAAGAAAGCAAATATAGTGAGATTAAAAATGTTCAAAACTGCAATCAGAGTGAATTTATTTTCATGTAATATTAGCACTCTGAAATTCTCAAGTCCTTGCACTCTAGGAATGTGGAAACCAGTGATGCCTGAAGGGTTCAGGTTAGGGTTAGAAGTGCAGACCTTCCATATTAATTGAATGTTTCAGAGTGAATCAACCACTATTAAGCTTTTGTCCTTCACTTATAAATTAATGTTAATAACTGGTATTTATTTCACCACTTCCAGATAGTCTTCATAAAATTAGTAATATACTTATGTCATGATAATTTATCAATAAAAATATTGTCCATACGTAATGTGTTTTCTGACATCTGCTTAAAAATTAAGAGTAAATTCTGTTCTGAAATACATAAAGATTTTTGATAAGACATACTAGCCTATTTTTATCCATTTATCCATTTTATTTTTACTTAGGGGCATTCTTACATAGGTTCAGTTAACACAGTCATCTCCAGGGTTTCCTGAGAATTTTGATGTTTATCCACTAAAGAACTCATATGTGAAGTTAATTTGCCCCATAATATTTTTAACTTAATAACTAAAATATAAGGAAAATTAAATTATATAAGATCAATAATGGAAACTAAAGTGTTTTAGTTATTACAAAATCAAGCATTAATATTTAATGTTCTAACATATTAAATTTAGTTCATATTAGTTTAGATACATGACAGAGAAACTTCATTGAAACAGTTTATGTGATGATGTCCTACAAAGAAATGTATGCTATGCCTGGCATGGGAAAAAGCATTACAAAACATGACTTTTATTTGTATTTTAAAGTAAATTCATTGTCACTTGGAAAATAAATATACATGTCTCTGTGTGTTTATGACCTCGTCTTAAAATCACTACAGTGATATCTAAAGAAATAGAAGAGTTATTTTACATTAAACTTTCCTTTACTCATAACTACTGCAACCTGTCTTCTCAAATCTGAAAAGATAAATTCTCCCCAAAAGAATCAGTAAATAGTATTTCCACACAATAACATTTTGACAGCTGCCCATATATTTCTCCAAAGCTATTTCTTTTTCAGTGTTCTTAAATTCTTTCCATTCTACCATGGATAAGCCACAGTTAAACTGTCTTGAAGGGTTTAAATATTTTTCTGCATTGAGTCTTCTGATTCCACCAAATTTAAGTACATGCCCTTCCAGTGAGGATTCCTGTCATTCTGTGTTTATTGTAATTGCCCAATTTTCCTGTTTGTCTCCTAGAAAAGAAACAAGAATTCTTACCATTCACTTCCTAATTACCATTCTTCATCATTGTCAAACAAATACTTGTTGAATAAATATTTAATTAAGACCATCTAACTTACTTAGCAGAAGATGTCTTACTCAAAAATTTGGCTGAATCTCCCAATAGCTAAGCAATCACTACTAGTTACATAACAAATTGCATTTTACCCTAGCATTCAAGAATCTATATGATCTTGTCCTCCTTTGGTTTTACCCATGAATATCCATAACTAAACCTTTGACACAAATCTGGTTCACTCGCTTTTTTTGTTTTTAGTGTTAGTAAGGATGCAAGTGACTCTACATCTTGGTGGTTTACCTAAATCCTCAATGTTTGTGTCTTTCAGATGGGGCATGCATCATGAGTATCCTGCAATTGTACTCTGTTTTGGCTTTACTTCAGACAGGAAATCTGTTGGTGCATGCCTCATCTGGTAGAGAGAAAAAGGAAAGCAGATAACAAAGACAAATAGCTTCAACCTTCCTCCTGGAAATGGGAAAAAAGCAACTTTATTCTCACTTCTTTGGTCAAGGTAAGTCACATGATGAAGGCCAAGACCATAATGTAAAGCACATTTCCCGAGTGCAAATCAGAAACAAATAATAAGTTTTCCTCATTTGAAATGCCCACAACTCTCTTCTTCTCCAAGATGCTTCTTTGTTTCCCTGCCTGAACCTTATGAAGCTCACTGAGGTCCACCCATCTGGAATTCTTTTCATTTGGCCTCTTGATCCTTCTTGCATCAGCAAAACCTACTTCTTATTTATATTTCTGTGTATTGTTTAGTTGCCTAAATATTAGGCATAAAAACTGTAAGTCACTATCTATCACACAATGAAAGGGAGCATTAGAGTTTGAACCTGTAACTTGTACAATGCAAAAGTATGTAAAGTTGAGAAGTTGAAGTAGGTATGAAAAAAAATTTACAGTAGGTAAGTGGCAATAAACTCTTCATGCAGTTGGGTGATACTTAATGCAAATTAGCTAGGGATGTCAAATTAACTAAGCCATTTTAAGTGGTTCCAACATAGATCTATAGGCTAATAACTAAAAAGTACGCATTAGGCAGAAGCTATGCAGTCCTGAACTAAAATATTTGCATATTCACTTACCATATAATGGCAGAAGGTCTGAGATTATTGGCTTGATATTCAGGAAAGGGACTGCTAATCCAGTTCATATTCATACTACAATAAAATGATGCTGTTTTAGCTTCACTGAATGCCACTGAAAACTTCTATAGTAAGATTGTTTTCATTCTCTCAAATATCCCAAGCAGTGGTGGTAGCAGAGAGATCTGGGAAAGTCTTATTCTATGATTTTCCATAATTTTCCTCTGCCACTTGGTGTTTCATAATTCTGCATTGATAGTTTAGTATGTATGGTTTTATTGTGCATGATGGTGCAATATTATAGATAGAAATTATATTTTGTGCCCTTGCCTCTTGCTTTTCTACTTCTTTATGGTCAGTCTCATCTTCATTGTTTTGTATGGACCAAGATAACCCAAGATGTTAATATTTTGCCAAAATAACTGCATTCACTTTTACCTACTATGGTGGTTTGATTTAGGTGTTCCCCATAAACATAGGTGTTCTGAATGCTAGGTTTCCAGCTGATGGAGATTTAGAAATTAAAGCCTCCTGGAGGCAGTGAATTGTTGGGGGCAGGTTTATGGGTGTTATAGCCAGTTTCCCCATGCCAGTGTTTGGCACACTCTCCTGTTTCTGTTGTCCACCTTATGTGGACCAGGGGGTGATGTCCACCTTCTGCTCATGCCATTGTTTTTCCTGCCACCGTGGAGCTTCCCCTTGAGCCTGTAAGCCAGAATAAACCTCTTTTTCTCACAAGCTGCTCTTGGTTGGTGATTTCTACCACCAATGTAAATCTGACTGCAACACCTACTTTATTTTATTGTCATATGCTTGTATTGCTTCCCAGCCAGATGATTCTTCAGTCTAAGTGTTTAGACTTCCAAAGCATCTGAGAAAGTTAAAAGTGAACATGCAGTACACATGTACATTTCTTTAACACATGCCTTGCAACTATTTTCATGAATACTTTTACAGTCCCTGTATTAGTCTTTCTTCACTGCTGTGACCAATATAAAGTATAATATAAAATATATCATAAATTATGACACGCAGAGGGAATATTTCCAGTACTGGGCTTCAGAATCCCCAATGTAGTAATCCTTCTGTGATATCATAAACTAAATAGTAAGAAAGCAAGCTAAAGAAATATTGCCTGCTTTTATATATTCATTTTCTAGGGATCATTTGGATTATTATTTTTTTTTTATTCTTATGACTTGAAGAAAAAGCTGTGTTGGTATACAGGCTGCATTCTCTGGGAAGCAGGCTATAGTAGACAGCCTCACTTCACTGAGATGAACTTCCTGACCAGGCACAGATATGGAGGAAGGGATGTATTTGAAAATTACAGATCCAGGTGAAATTCCATAATGGCAGAAGAAGCTGGCCCACTTTCACAGGTCCAAGTAGAGCTAGAAAAGCCACAAGCCGCTGGGCATGGTGGCACATGCCTTTATTCCCAGCACTTGGAAGCAGAGGTAGGAGGATTGTGGTGAGTTCGTGGCCACCTTGAGACTACATAGTGAATTCCATGTCAACCTGGGCTAGAGCTAGACCCTACCTTGATAAAACAAAAAAGAAAAGCCACAAGCCACAAGCCACCACCAGCACCACAAACAAGTGCACTTCAGAAACTCCAGTCAGAACTCAAGCACTTTGCATATCTTTAGACTGGAATTCCAAATCCACAACCACACCTTATGGGTGGACCCTAAGATCCACCCAGTGACACCTTCTCTAGCCAAGTGATGCAAATCTAAATTACAAACTTTAACTAAATCCTGAATATATTGGTCTTTTATTTAAACTACCACACAGACCATGAGACATAGATTGGTTGCAAGTGCTTTATTGGGATGGGCTTTTGAAATCCATACTTGTGGAAGACAGAGAAAGCAAGATTACATTGAGGGAACAATCTAACTGTATACAGAGCCAACTACACCCTTGACTAAACCCAGAAAAAATTCCAGAATTATAACTACAGGTCCCGTTTGTTCTGAATTGATCCAAAATGACTAGGTCTTTGCTTTCCAGTATAAGTCAGAATGCAGGCCACAGCAATAAGAGTGATACCTTGGGCAAGGGTGAACCCTGAAACTGAGAGAATTTCTGAAGTGATCATAACTTGTACAGTCTGCATGTCTCACTTCCAGAAGCACAGATATGAATTGTTCCTTGAAGGGAAATATGGCTGGAGGGTCTGTGTCCTCATCATAAACCTTTACCTAAATTCTTCTCATTAGATTATAAATTTCTTATTTTACAGAATATAGCATACTTTATTAACTCATACACTGAGAATTGCTACAATATCAGCCACTTATTCTCAGTTCAAACAATCAGCTTAATTATTGCCTTAAAGCTATAAAAACTTATGACTTAAAGTTACAAAAAATTCTATGGCTTGAATTTTTTTTGCAGGGTCTCACTTTAGCCTGAGTTGATCTGGAATGCACTCTGTAGCCCAGGATTGCCTCAAATTCACAGTGATTTTCCTTCCTCAGCTTCCTGGGTGCTTGTAGTAAATGTGTACACCAGCACACCCAGATATTATGCATGATATTTTGCATGATGACATAGTTCCTATCAAATATGTCTGAACTTCTCATGTAATGTTAAAGCTTGGTGGTCCCCAGCTAGGGGTATTGCATTACCAGTATCTTGACTTTAATCTGCAAATGAAAGTGTCACAACTGACTCACACAGCCACCAGTAAGTTCAGGGTTCAGTTTGATGATATTTTGACCTGAAAAGCCCACTTTATTAATTACTCCCAGTAATTTTACTGATTGTTATGACTCCTCATTTTCTTCCATTCAAGTTGCCACCTGAGTAAAGTAGGGAAATAATTTAGACCCTAAAACACAACCTAGATACTCATCTGCTACAGAACAAAGTTTGAAATTAGTCTGAAATTTTTGAAAAGGAAACCCTTAACCTCACTGATGATGTTTTTGAAGTAGGGTCTCGCTCTAGCCAAGGCTGACCTGGAATTCACTATGTAGTCTCAGGACGGCCTTGAACTCATAGTGATCCTCCTACCTCTGCCTCTGATGTGAGGGAATTAAAGGTGTGAACCACCACACCCAGCAAATATTTGTTTATTTATTTGCAAGGAGAGAGAGAGATCGAATAAATAATATAGGAACACCAGGGCCTCTAGCTACTGAAAATGAACTCTAGATGCATACACCATTTTGTGCATCTGGCTTTATATGGGTATTGGGGAAATCAAACCCAGGTCATTAGGGTTTGAGACAAGTGTCTTACCACTAGGCCGTCTCTCCAGCCCCTAATTTATCTAAAAGAGATTTTAAAAATTGTTTATTTAAAACACAATAATAAAATATAATGATTGGTATTGTTTTTCTTCAGCTGCTACATGTATTCTGGGATATAAATTGGCGTTGGGTACAGATGCTGGTGTAGTACCAGAGGTAATTAATCATGATTGTGCATTTGCAGACACTGGCATGGATATCTGTGCTGCCTTTTCATTTAACCATCACATCAAACTTACGAGAAAACTATTATGATCACCTTTGTTTTACTGATGAGAAAACTGGTGTTATACAAACTTAAATTGACCAATGTGTGCAGTCAATAGTCAGAATTCCAACTCCAACTCAGATTTTCCTCCTGTCAAATCTTCTTTGCCTACCACATGAAAAATTTGCTCTTCCCTTTCTCTCTGGCTCCCTGCTCCTCATAGTTACATACTGTACTCCAACTGACAACTGCACACTTTGAATCTCACCCACCATGTTGATTATGGTTTCATGTGTATATTAATTTCAATCTAGTCAGTTCTAGGTGATATGAGTAGATCACTTCTTAATGAAGTGAAGTTTTAATCTTTTCTCTATTTCCATATGCTAATAAATAAATATATTAATGTTTTTAAAACCCTAAGCAATAAAAATTCAAATGACTCTCACAAAAAAATGGGGCCCAGAACTGAATAGGGAATTCTCAAAGGAAGAAATACAAATGGCTAATACTGTGTGAAGACACACTACACATTTCAGAGACATGAGAGAAAGCAACTTAAATGTAGATTTAGCATTCTGTATAGATGTTCAAATCATTCTCTGACAGTGTGTACATGTTAGAAGCTTCACAGAATCTGAATGTGCCACAATATAAAGATTTGAATGGAATTATTTGCTTTCCAACTTGGGTCATCTGTTATTGTTATTGCAGGTAACTTTGAAATAGGCCCTGTTGAATTTTTTTTTTTTTTTTTTTTTTTTTTTTGGTTTTTTGAGGTAGGGTTTCACTCTAGCCCAGGCTGACCTGGAATTCACTATGGAGTCTCAGGGTGGCCTCGAACTCACGGCGATCCTCCTACCTCTGCCTCCCGAGTGCTGGGATTGAAGGCGTGCGCCACCACGCCCGGCGGCCCTGTTGAATTTTATACATGCCTAATTAGAAAGAAAATATCCTTAATGAAGCCTTGATGTAGAGCTATATAATAGAAAATATTGCTTGAATTAAGACAGCCTATGTTATGACATCATGCTTACACAAAGAAAGATAGGAAAGTATGAGTCCATTTGAAGAATAAGGACATAAAGAGCATAAAGACAAGTGAATCCCTTTTAAATCTCCACAAGCACTTTATAATGTTTTATCCCCAGGACCACTTTTCAAAAACATGGGTATATAAACACACAATCATTTTTATTAAATAAAACCAAATTTAACAAAGCTGATAAAATGAACTAAAGTAGTCATTTAAAGTATAAAAGTTATAATGAATGTTTCTCTGTCTCATAGTGCTTTGCACCTGTGGGACTGCATGTTTATTTTACAATCATTCAGAACTTGTGTGTTTATGCTTAAATCACTTATCTGTACCTCATAGTTTTCTTTTTTAAAAAAATGTTTTTGTTCATTTTTATTTATTTATTTGAGAGTGACAGAGAGAGGGAGAGGCCGATAGAAAGAGAATGGGCGCGCCAGGGCTTCCAGCCATGGCAAAGGAACTCCAGATGTGTGAGGCCCCTTGTGCATCTGGCTAATGTGGGTTCTGGGGAATCGAGCCTCGAACCAGGGTCCTTAGGCTTCATAGGCAAGCACTTAACCACTAAGCCATCTCTCTAGCCCACAGTTTTCTTAAAATTATGGAACACAAGTTCATATTAATCAAAGGCTTCAGAAATAGTTGGAATTTTTCCTATAGAGCTAAAAGTTGCTAAGGTTTTTTTTTTTTTTTTTTTTTTTTTTTGGCTAGGTAGTAAAGTCATGGTAAACAATTGTAGCACATTACAATATTCATAGAGAATAAAAACTGAATACCCCTAACATGAATATGTTATGCATTCTCATCAGTTAATAAAACAGGAATGCAATTTGTATAAGATGGGATCATATATATGTAATATTTCATTAAAAGGTATAGCTAGATCAATGAAATAAAGTTCTGTGAGGAAAAATTAGTATTTCTTCTGCAATATAGATAGTTTAGATACAGTAGACACTTTAAAAGAAAAGACATAAAATACAAGACCAAAAAGGCTGGTTGCATTTCAGTTACATTTTTTATCTCAATAACTTTTACATTTTGGGAAAATTCTTCATTACTGTTACCTTCCCCCAAGATTGAATAAGCAAATATATGATTTCTTTCCTAAGGAATTAAACTCCAATGGCTTTAGTGTTAAAATTATTTTTAAATCAATTTTATGTGTACTTCTATTGCCAAAATTCTGAAAGTCAACTGATATGCAGTATTAAAATACTACAATGTGGGTTTGCTTACATAGTCAAGTATGTACGTTTAGATAATGTCATGTAATAGAAATCTCTTTCCAAAATTTATGAATCTTCAGTCTAAACATTTCATTTAGATAACTTGAGCCACTAAAGTTAATATAGCATATACTATAAGCCATGTCCCAGGATAGACATTGACATTTCTAAAATAAATGTTATAAAGATTCTGTTTTCAAAAATTTGGATATGTAGTATCCAAGTACCATAAAAATAATCATGCACTGTGCAGTATAGGCCTACAAGGGGATAAAATTAGGTTATAGAACAATTCCAGAAAGATTTTCTCAAGAAGTTTATATATGTCAGGAGTTTCTAAGGATTATTACCTAAAAAAAAAAAAAAAATGAAGAAAATAAGCTAGGGACAGAGACCCTGGCTGTCCTAGTCAGCCTTGTGTATGTTGTGACAAACACCTGAAAGGAACAGATTTAGTTCACTCATTGGAGTCAGAGCTCACTTCATGCCAACTACCTGTGCTAACTGGCTCTCTCCTTTCCCCTCTTAATCCATTTGGTATGGATAGCCACACAAATCAGAGTTGGTCTTACCCATCATAACATCACAAACACACTCCAAGGTATGCTTTACTAACTTTTTAGACACTATTCAAGCAGGTTAGGATAAATGTAGGAAATGTCATCAAAGCAGATACAGGGGGCTGTAGCTGTCTTTTTTTTTTTTTTCTGTTGCTTGTTTTTTGCATGGGGCATGGACCAACTTCTGTAGCTGAACTGGGCTAAACAGAGCTTTGCAATTTCACTGAGAGTAACTAAGAAGCATTTAGATGTATGTTGCAATCACCACCTTTAACAATCCTTCAAATGGAAAATGAGAGTCTGACTGAGATCATTAAGACAGAAATTATGAGAAAGTAGAAACATTCTGAAGCCTATACAAAGATCAGTACTGGTGATCAGCTCATAGGAATACTGAGAACTAGACAGTTCTTTACAGTTGGCCTGGGAAGAATCAATTGAGGTATGGAAGTTAGGAAGAGAAAGACTCTCTAGGGAAGGTGAAAAATAAAAGTTCCATCTCAAACCTGCTGAAAGTGAGATACTTATAGAACACACAAGGGTGTCTGTTCCACGTAACTTATAGAGCAGAAGAAGCTGAAGATAGAGTAGTGGGAGCCATCAGAATCTCAATATATTTAAGGCTGTGGGCTTAATTAAAGTGGGATTTTCCCAGAGGAATGGAGACTCAAAAGAGCAATTTAGATGATATTTCCAAATTACAAAGTTTATGAGAAGATAGAAAGTATGAAACATGGTTAAACATGAAAACCGGAAGCAATGAGATAGGAGAGTCTCAAGAATGGGAGAGATCCATTTAAAACAGAACAGGGACATATGTTGCTTGCATGAAAACATTTTCCAATGATGAGTTCATGACAGACCTTGAATTTTGAGTGGATGTTATTTGCTGAATAACATTTGCACACAAATGTATATATGTGTATTTAATAGCTAGTATTGACCAAAACGTGTGAATATTATACCTTAACTATTGTAAGAGAAAGCCATACATTTCAAATCCACTTATGAGCAGCTAATTGAATATCCACAAGATTTCATTTTACACTAGTCCTGAACACTAGATAAGTTGCCATGATAAACACTTTCAGGTAGTAGTATCAATGAAAGAGACATCACTGATTTTTTTTTTAAACTATGTAGGCTTTTGTCTTTAGGGTACCAAGTTGCAGTATTTACATTATATTGTTCCACTTGGCAAGAGAATCCATAAAATTTCCCACTTGTGACCCACTTAAAATAGAAGTATTGCAGGTTGATGCCCTATTAAATGTCATGCTGAGCTATGAAAAAATAAAGGAATACAATAAATATCCCACCTTCAGTCCACTTTTAGAACCCACACAGACAGATAACAGCATTCATCAGAGACACATTGCTGAGGTGCAGATTTACTTGGTTTAATATTAAAGTGTGGATTATAGGAAATATAGTTGTTTTGTGACATCACTACCCCTGTAAACACTAACGATTATAATGATTTTAATATTGCTTAAAGGGTTTGGGACTAAAATCCTCCCAATACCTCTGAGATAGGATACAACATCCTGTGTTCATATGAGTAATGCACTTGCATCTCATGTCAACTAAATCCAGTTTCTTTTGTTTTTAAAATGGAAGAATATTTTGGTGACTCTGGGATCTCCATATCATCTAAGGTTAAAATAAGTTGATTCACTATGAGAATGTTTACAGACACTAACTGAAAATGTGATGGCAAATGACTTCTCTATATCGTATATACTGCTCAGATCCTTGTTTAAACCAGATAAGTAGTGCTGTTTTCAAGCTTTTTTTTTCTCTGATGCTTTTGTACATAGTTACACCTGTGGTTCTTCAGTAGAGTAGATATGGAAAATGTCAGTCATTAGTCTGAAACAGTCTAGTCCCAAAGGCATCATTCATTGAGATTCTAGTACAGAGGTGAAACCAATCTGGTGTGAGCTGAGAGGTTTGTTCCTTCTCTTTCCCTTCCTCTATTCTATGTACCCTGAATATTCACACATAGAGATGGGCTGATGTATAAAGTGTGTTAACTTGTAAATTCCTCCTTTATGCTTAGCAAGTACACTTAATACATGTAGATATTAATCATACTAATCTCTGGGAACTTCTAGTGCCTATATTTTTCTGATAATGAAGCCTATGCCAAGAGAAGTCACATTATTTACTCAAGATCACATTAGTTTCATAAGTCAGATCTGATTCAGTGTGCCTATAGAAATTTTCTTCAACCTGGGCATCAAATTATATATATTGTTATAGTAGATATGGAATATCACAGAATTATATGATCTAGTGGAAAAATGAACATAAAGTGGAGGTGGTCTATTCCTAATAATATGTATAACGGGGACAAGTGCTGTCAGGTAGCATGAGAAGCATTAGGCTCTGGTTTGGTGAGTCTGGAATTCATGAGCCTGCATCAAAGAAGGAAAATAATGGACAATGCTTAGTCCTTTGTACAGAGCTCTAAGAGACATATGGCCAGAGCTGGAGATTTAATTATACTGTGCCTGCACCTCACCATTTAGGATCTGCTGATGTTATTTGCTCACAGAGAATTTGAATCACCAATATTTACTGCATAGCATGAGCCAGTTTACATCTAAGACTGTTCTGAAGATGGTCACCTGACATGCATATGCCTCTGTAGATATTATCTCCATGAAATACCATTAAGGAGGAAACAAAATTAAAATTAGCAAGTCTGTACATTAACCACTGTTTCATTAGGAATGGTTTGAATCCATGATTATTATCAGGACTAGATCTCCTTTGATCTTACTATTCAAAGGGGATCCAGGACTACATCAGGTACTAACTACTTTTGTGATTGCCAGAGTTGTGTATTCTCAAACTGTGTCTTCATTTGAATTATATCACATCAGGTTTATTACTGACTTGAAACTGCAGCCCTAAGGTATTACTAATGGGCCAAATAGATCCAACAGTGACCTAATTTCCTAAGCCCCAACATTATTATCTCAGCTCATTGTAATGTCTTTAAATCATTCTTATAAGTAGTCACACCACACATTTAAAACTGTACCTGTTTGTCTATTTATTGGGCTTTATTATGCACAAATATTTTCTCCCTTAATACCCTGTTACTTCAAGTCACTTGAAAATGTTGATCAGAATTTAACCTCAAACAGTGGAGTAGTACACGTTGTTAATAGTAAAATTTGCATTAAATAATTGCTGGTTAATATTGCACATTTTATTTTCTGTATAAGACTATGCTACTTGTACTTTGCATTTTAAGGATCCATTAGTTAATATAGTTTATTGCTATGTTACTTTTAAGAAAAAAAGTTTTTTCAGCATTTGAATCCAAAATATTGGATTACTCCTATTAAAATATCATTAGAATATAGATACAAACTAATAATTCAAGTTCAGTATAGTAATTAACAATATGTAACTTGGCTTTGTGTGTCTTAATAGTTTGTAGTGAAAATTAAAATTAAATTTTATAATTGGAGCATAAGTCATTTAGTGAAATTAATGTATTACATAATTATCATTACAAAGCAACAGGGAGCTGTTATAAAGCATCAAAACTCCACTTAAAGAAGACCACAGCTATCCTGGAACTGCAACGCCAGTTGGATACAGGCTTTTGGGGACGTTTTATCTTCCTTTGTATGTTCAAAGTTGTGTTAGTTTCATGGAAACACATCATGGCTTACAGAATGGTTAACTCTGTTGTAACAAATTCTTTACTCCAGGTTCATATTTCAGTTTTCAATACTGTAATAATTTTTAGACCATTTATCACAAAACAAAAGAACATAGAGACAGGAAAAATGTTAATACAATAATTTGTAAGGAACAAAAAATTGTTAGGAAAATGATTAAGAAAAAAAGTAAAATGAAAATTAACTATTATTATTTTTTTTATGTTTACTTATGGTTTTCATTGTATATTCCATATAGGTTTTATCTCTTTGATTCTAAATAATAGAAGCAACTGTTAAAATAAGTTCCATGGATAATTTCAGCATCTCTTTATTTTATATGAACAGTTGATATACATGATTAATGTATGTATTTGTTTCAACAATATGGTATTATATATTGACCACTACAATGTAATCCAATTACTACTGATGACACCAAGTCTCACATGTCTGAATTATTATCTCTTATTTCCCCCTTGTGGATTTTGTATCTGCCATTACAAGCTCTTCAGAAGTAATCTTTATACTATACAATTTGATGTTAGCACATCTAAGACCCTTCATGGATCTTCGGGATCACCCATAACAAACATGGTGTAGAAAAATTGTCATAATGTAGCATGCTGAATTTACAATAAACAGGATATGCCCTGCTCTTGTTTCTTCATGTTTCATTATGTAATTACTTTTCCTGAGATGGCTCATAGCGCCCCACTTCTCTATTGCCAATGTTCATCCTTAATGGATTGTATTTAGCATCACCACGATGTTTTCTGTACAAGCTCTCATACATCTTTTGTCATCTTATTTGATAGTTAGAAATTGTCAGTGTCCTATGAGTAGCTGTCACAGCACTTGCTGTGCTCTGTCCAACATATCGGGTAGCAACAGCAGTCTTGTTAATGTCCTATCAGAATTTGCCTATTTGCTTGTGATGATAAAAGGAAGTTACAAAAATGTGCCCCCCTCTTTCCTAGCACCTGTAACCAAGAACCCAGGATCAATCCTAAGAATTCTCCAGATCATTACTATCTATGGAATACACCTCATTCATGAATATGTATCTTCCCTTAGAGTGTGCTATGATATCAATCTCCAGTTCTTCTAGTGAAGACTGGTTTAATGGCAGTCCCTTCATCTGGTACCCACTCCCTAGCATAATAATCTTAGCTTCCTTTTTATGCTGCCTGAATTTCCTAATGAACTATTTATGGATAGGAATCTTCTGTTGCCACTGCTTTTCTTTGGGAATGCACAGTATAGCATTTGACACCAGAAATGGTTGCGTGGGTGGGGGGACAGATTTCACATGAATTCTGGCACTGACTCATTTGCTGGCCAGTAGGCTCAACAGCATGAATCATCTCTAACATGACAATGGCCCAGATGCTCCCTTGTTGAGGTAGGGTGACATAATTAAGAAAGATGCATGTTGTGTGCTCTCTCTCCTGGATTTGAGATGGTGAAAATAACTAAGATGATAATGTGGAATTGGTACTCATGAATAAAAAGAGAGAGGCTCAAACCAGCCAATCAAAATCTCAGGACCTTATGTGGAAGTCTCAATATCTCTCTGATAGCACTGAAAGTACTTTTGTAATCAGAGACAATTGCACTAAAAAACAGGCCTTGCATTTGATTCTAAAAGTAGTATAAATATAGAAAAGGGTCCAGGGTCCAGTAAACTTCTAAATAAATCAGGGCATGACAAGGGAAGGAATGGAGTCGTGAAACATGTGTTTGGAATATGGGTGGCTCACTCATTCTTAGAATTTACTGTCATTTATCCTATGTTAGCAGCAAAAGTCTATGAGCTAAAGGGTTGTTCCCAATTTTGGCTACTGGCAGGTTATGGAGCCTTTAGAACTGGAGTCTAGTGGAAGGTTCTCGGGTTATTTGGGTTAGCTTTCAGAAGGGATTGCTGGACCTGAGACTTTCAATTTCTTCCTGTTCATGTCACATGCACCTAGCACTCATATCAGTAGGGCTGCCTTGTCTTCAAAACTGTGAACTAAACTAGTCTTTCCCATTTATAAAGTTAGTCATTTCTAGTGTATCATGGTGTTCATTGCAAGGCTGAGTAAACCCATGGACATAGATGCTGCATCTGTAGTAGGTGCTTTAACATCTACATATCTGCTCAAACATGTCTTCTTTTCTAGTTTCCAGACCACTAGCTGTGCTGAAAAGCTAAGTACAGATCAGGTGAGAAGTACTGACTATGCTTTAAGAAAAATGAGATTATTCATCCAAGGCACTGTAGAGCTAAGGATGTAACTCAATGGTAGAACACTTGCCTGAGATATACAAGCCCATTAGGGCTCTTCCTAGCAGTACAAACAAACACTGCCCAAACTGGCTACCATGCATGTTCACACAGGAACTGGGAAGACATGCCCAGAAATAAATTCCTAAAATGCTACTCAAAGAGTGTGTATGAAACATATAACAAAAAGCAGAGGATAAAGATAGGTTGCAAAGTAAATTTCATGTTGGAATTTATGTATTTTAAGGTGTAAAATCAGGCTTACCTCATAGTATATTGTTACACAATTCTCTAAAAGTATGTTTTTCAGAAAATACAAAATTTATGTTAAATAAGAAAGGAGTCAGATTTATAAAATAATCTTGAAGAATGTCCTGTTAAGTCACTTAACAGATTATATATTACCTGTCCTTCAACATTACAATGGAAGAAATTAGGCATTTAACAAACCACATCGCAGCTATAATTACTCAACTTACCCTTACTTGACCCACAAAGGCATTAGCCTCTTCCTCCACCACAGAGAGATTCCTTGGCAGATAAGGGTCAAACACAGGGGCATTGTCATTGACATCTGTCACCAGTACATTTACTGTGGCAGTTGAGGTCTTAAAGGGAGGGGGAAAAAAGGAAAGACATGATGTAAGAGAAACTCCTTTTATTTTGATTCAGTCAAGTAGTCATGTTGTCATTTTTCGTCTGAAAAGTGTCTCCCTCCCACTCCTACTGCTCAGGTTCCTAAAACACAGAAGCATAAAAAAGAAAAAGAAGTAATTTTCAAATGCCTCAAAAAGTTATAGAAAGCAAATGATATTAAAGGACAAACAACTTCTGGAAAATGTCAAGTACTTCGTGGAAGCTTGCATTTTAGAAAATGTTGCTACCTTTAGCTTCTTCATATTTTATAGATGGTGAGTTTTTGTTTATGTGCACATGCACCCTTTATCCCTGAAATATACCATTCCTGCAGTCTTTTAAATCATGTAATATATTTTGTTATATAAAAGTAGTATGTATATTATAAAGTACTATGGTATGTAAATAGGTATTTTCAGATAAACAAATACTACGAAAATACATTGCCTCAGTAATTTTAAAGGTCTACCAATAAACTGAGAATTTTCTTCATGAAATTATTGGTAGTCTTAAAATTATTACTTTATGAGAAAGCAGCTGGTGATAATGGTGGGTAGATAAATCTCCCTTTAGTAGGTGTTACTTAATTACAGGCAAATTCTTGGCCCATTGCAACCAGAACACTTTAAATGGGTCATTGTCTCAGACAACACACATCGATCTTCGTGACTTGAGACACAGTCTGCATGCTACCTCTGTAACAATTTAGGGCAAGTCACAGGTGGCAAAGAGAAAATATAGAAGGAAAGAACCTTTAACTCACATAATAGAAGCTATAGTACAGAATGATACTGAGTTATATATTTATTTACATGCTAGTGAAATATTGGAGGAAGAATCAGAGTGTAACATTCATGGGGTAGTTGTCCAAATTTTTAAAAAGCATAGATATGTTCCTTCTTCAGCACCACAAGAATATTTATTAAAAATACAGACATTTTTCTATGAACCTGTATGTGACTTGCAGCAAGACTAAAAACTTGAAAATGATCTGTGAGTGATTATATCTCAAGAGGCTGTGTAGCCATCATGAGATAGAGGGGTCAAAACTTTGATTTCTTAGCTGCTGAGTTGGTGAAGCTGGTGTATGCTTCATTATTTCTATTGAGATCAGTGAAGTTCCTCCCTCACTACAAATCAGTAGTGCAAGGCAGCCAGTGTAGGCTTCACTCAGATTTATCGTAGCAGTCAAGCTCTGGTTAGATTGAGGGGAACTGCCTCTCTTGTTATAGAATCCAAATGGCAATATAACTTTAAACCTCCGTATTTGTCCTATAAAATGTGCAGTAGTCATTAAGACATCACCATGCAGAGTAGGGAAATATTGTCTAATGATAGGGGCTTATTTCTTTCTTTGTGTTAATTGATGGCTTATCCCTTGATAATTCAGAGCTACTCTGGTATGATTTATATGTACTTATAGTTCAACAAAACTTTGATTTAAAGACTTAAAGATGGCCAAAATAGCATTATATAGTCCATCAACAGTAAATGTTTATATAATGTTTTATACATAAAATGGTATGATATGTTGTATAAGAATGACTGCCAGGTATGGCGATTTTTGATTTTTTTAATCTCAGTATTTAGGAGACAGAGGTAGGGGGATTGCTATATATTTGAGTACAGACTGGTCAACATAGCTAGTTCCAGGCCAGACTGAGCTACACAGTGAAAAAATCAAAACATATCAAAACAAAACATAGCAAGACAAAACACAAAAAGATGAACTACTTTCATCAGTAATCACATGAACACAAATAAGGTGGAATGAGAGAGACTAGGCACAAATGTATTCAATTCAAAATGCTACTCAGTTCCATTTATATACATTTTAACATATGCCTGATCTTCACACACTGATGAGGAGGCAGGACAGAACCATTTTGGAGAAGAATTTAAGCTTTCTGACTGAATGGAATACAGATTTTTTTATTTGACTTATGTATTTCCACATGTTATACAAGAAAGCTATACTATTTTCATAACAAAATAATATATTCTTTCTTTAAAAGTTGTATTAGAGGTGAAACTAGGGTTTTAAATGTGTTTTACGATTGCAGTATTTCTCAATTTGCCTAAGGGTGCACACGGTATTAAATTTGACAGCCTGAAGACAAAGTCTAAGTGTGGCCACAATTAGTCTGCTGGATTTTCTTCAAAGTTCCTCATGCCTGTGTGTATCTCCTATCAATCTACTGTACTATTTTTTTTTTTTTATCACTGTAGTGTTTTAAATTCTCATTATTTATCCTATGGAACAGTAGGCTTTCAGACTAGTGTGGATCCCTGGTCTGTGACTGAGTCATACAAAGGAGGACTGTGTCTCCAAGAAAAACAACATAAATCATAAGACCTCTAATCTGCACTGAAAAGGTCTGGTGTTGATGGACCAGTTTGCTTAGCTTTTCAAAATATTTTAGTGAATTTTACATTAAATGAAAAGAATGCATACCTCTAGAAGCAAAGTAAAATCATAAAGACTGTAGAATAATTTCTAGCTTTCTTGAGTAGTCTGAAGACCTTTTCTAGTAAGGTAACTTGGTTAATCAATAACACCTTGCACAATTTTTGGCTATATCTTAGATCTTCTAAGTGTGTTGTTTTAAAGATGTTGAAATAATTATTTACTATCTAGCTATAACATGGTATTGTACATTTTAAAAATTGATCTAAAAGATGATCATTTTAAGAAGGGCAAGATAAAAGATAAAATGTCAGAAAACCCCTATTTACAAATTTTTTGAAGCCGGGCGTGGTGGCGCACGCCTTTAATCCCAGCACTAGGGAGGCAGAGGTAGGAGGATTGCCATGAGTTCAAGGCCACCCTGAGACTACATAGTGAATTCCAGGTCAGCCTGGACCAGAGTGAGACCCTACCTCGAAAAACCAAAAAAAAAATTTTTTTTTTGAAAGTCAATTTGAATTGTCACAATTAAACATATTTCAAACTATCAAACCTAGCAAAAAGGTATTTATTTCTTACTCAGTGGATTTGATTATTGTTTATTTTTTCAAAAGTTGTATCATAATTCCACTAGCTATAATTCTTTGTATTTTAGCATTAAATACTAAGGCTCATCAACTTGTGATCATTATCAATTTTAATTAGGTCTTAGATTTTACTTTAAATAATGGATTATTATTCAAAATAGATATCCTGACCTCAATCAATCCAAGTAGATATTTCACTGGTATGACACAGTTTGAATACACAATTTTTTATTACATAGTATGGTTATCAAATGGACACTGATTTCTATACAAAACAATTAATTAAAAGCGTTTAATTTTTTTATTTATTTAATTGAGATAGAGAGAGAGAAAGAGAGAGAGAGAAAATGGGCAGGCTGGGGCCTCCAGCCACTACAAATGAACTCCAGAAACATGTCCCACCTTATGCATCTGGTTTACATGGGTTCTGTGGATTTCAACCTGACTCCTTAGCCTTTGAAGGAAAGCACCTTAACCACTAAGCCATCTCTCCAGCCCAATTAAAGGCATTTTAAATCTGCCTTTCTTTTATATCATAGATATTTTGAGCCTATCAAAATAATTTCTTACTTTGTTGTACATTAGTTTAGAAGTAGACAATAATGATGATGTTAAAAATTTCAAAATGAATCAACTGTTAAAGATAAATTTAATAGTTGTCTATTAATGTAAATCTAATGAAAATACAATGAATAAACTTACAATAAGAAAAACATGGACTACAAAACTGAGGAACAAAAATTTGCATGATGGATCTTGGTATTTCTTACTTTTAAATATGGAAATACCTGCACACATAAGCTTTGTAAAAAGTAGTTTTAATTTTAAAAAAGTAATTTCATCTGGGGTTTAAATCATAATTGTGGTAGTTTGAATGTGATAGTTTGTATGGCCCCATATATTCAGGCATTTTTTAAACTTTTTTATTGACAATTTCCATAATTACAGACAATTAACCATGATAATTCCCTCCCCTCCCCCACTTTCCTCTTCACAAATCCACTCTCTATCATATTGTCTCCGCCTCTCAATTAGTCTCTCTTTTATTTTGATGTCATTATCTCTTCCTCCTATTATGAGGGTCCTGGGTAGGTAGTGCCAGACGTTGTGAGGTCATGAATATTCATGACTATTTTGTGTCTGGAAGACTGCATTGTAAGCAGTCCTATACTTAGACATTTTAATTAAACTTCATACTTGAGCTCCTAACTGGTAGATTTCTGCTAGAAGAGGCTTGTCATTGTGGGTGGATCTCCATCCCAGTCCAAAGGTGTGTGAAGAGCAGTTTGAGCTCTGGTGGTCCATGCTTGCTGCTTGTTGGTGTCTGCTTGCTGCCGTTGTTCCTCTCTGCTTGGGTGTATGGAAATAAGCAACTTCTTTTGCCATTGATGGGAGTTTCCCTTAGATTTGTGAGCTGAAAAAAAACCCTTCCTGTGTCTGCTTGTATGTTCATCCCAGAAACCTGGAGCTGACTACAACAGTGAATAACAATATTGAGAAGAGATTTCACATACATAGTAATTGTTTTTAATATTTTATTATTTATTTTATTGAGAGAGAAAGAGGGAGAGAGAAAGAGAGAGAGAGAGAATGGGCATGCCAGGGCCTCTAGCCACTGCAAAGGAACTCTAGACACATACACCACCTTGTACTTCTGGCCTGCATGGGCACTGAGGAATCAAACCTGGGTCCTTTGGCTTTGTAGGCCAGTCCCTTAACCACTAAGCCATCTACCTCAGTAATTCTTATTATGAATGTATTAGAATATTTTGCATGTGTGAGTCTGTGTGGTGTTCGTGTGTGTGTGCACATATACGTGTGTTGACGGAGTTCCAGAATAACAAAGCAAAGGTATAGCTTGGTATACCACAATGACAGACATGTTTGTTAGCTTGACTATGAGCTAGAGGAATGCTGATCACAAGGGTCTATAGTCAGTGTGTGGCATTTAATACAGAGCCCTTTGGAAAAGGAGGACTTAGCTCTGGTGAAAAAGAATAATTCAGGAGTGTAAGACTTTATGTTAGATGGCAGAACTATGGGATTCTACATTTATTTAATGCTGTTTGAAAACTTTTTCCAATTGTGAATACTTACCCCATCTGGCCTGCCATCTGAGGCTGTGACAATGAGAATGTAGCGATCGGTGCTCTCTCTGTCCAGGGATTTCCCTAGGGTTAGAATCCCAGTACTAGTGGCAGAGAAAAAACAAAAGACAAAAGATGTAGTACATCACAGTGAACATGTTTACTACAGAGATCTATTCTTTAGCTGGGTTTAAAGATGCCTCCACTGGGAGTTTTCTCTCTTGCTCTCTCTCTCTCCTTTGTTCATGTTCAATCCCACCATTACACTCTCTTGTCTTCACCTCCTCCCTACTGATTACCTTCCTCCCCACAAATGAAATATTGCAATTTTGCATATTTTCTTTCGTGTGCAGCATCTATATGTATGGAATATATGACTTGAAGCAGAGGAGATAGTTGAGAACTACATTTGATACTTTTTTTCTCCCTTTCACAGTCATGTCTTGAGTATTAAAGGAACATGAAACCAGGATTCCTGCTAAAAATTAAAAAGGGGTCTTTAAAAATGGCACTTCTTAGCAATAATGACAAATTACAAAACTGAGTAAAATATCAGAGATGATTCCCTAGATCCTAAAAGAAAAACAAAATACAACAAAATTATGTTCAGTACATTCCAGAGACAAAGATAAGTGTTTTATTTATGATCATTTAAAAAGTATGACTCCATTATTCCCCAGCAATCTCATAATTTTGAGTATAACTGATTTCAAAAGAAGGATTACACTATGTAGTTTACATTCTTTATGTTGTTTTTGGTTTTTCGAGGTAGGGTCTTGCTCTAACCCAGGCTCACCTGGAATTCACTATGTAGTCTCAGGGTGACCTTGAACTCATGGTGATCCTCCTACCTCTGCCTCCTGAGTGCTGGGACTAATGGTATGTCCCACCACACCCAGCTCTTAGTTTATATTCTTTATTAATTATTTATTAATAAACATTAATTATCTCAGTAGCATATAAACACAAACTTGGGTACACTAGCAAGTTGTCACATTTATTTGAAATGTAGACCATTAATTTATATAAAATATGATATGAATATTTGGATAAACATTTTATTTAGAGCCACTTAATTCTATACCTTACTGTCCAGAATAAATGTTCCCAACTATATCCTTCAGTCACTAATGCAATTTTTAAAAAGTTCAACAAGAATTTCTTGGGTTTCACAGTTGGATAGTGCAAATGCCATTTTCATTCAGTCATAGCAAGCATCTACTCTGAAGGACAGCTTACATTAATATAGTAAAATATTTATGAATTATCATGTGTTTGGGTTAATATATAAATTCATTTTACTGTAAGTCTGTCTCTCCTAAGGCAGAATCTGTACAACTCATTCTACATGGGCAGTTCATTATGAGATAAGGCAACTGGATGAAAGTCTGGAACTCCATTTGTTTTACCATTGTTGATGAGACTGACTTTGAGGGAGTTTGGAGCATCTGGCAGGGCTGTGCAACATTAACACTGCTTCTTGTATATTTTAGAAATGTTCTGTCAGAATAACTGAAAGCCAGTCAAGAGTGTACAAAATGACCGGGTTTGGATTAGCTCCACATACCACAGAAGGTGCTGATAATTTTATTCTGTGATGAGTTCCAAAGAGAAAGCAAAACAGTGTTTGCTCCTGACACTTATCACAAAAACTTAAGAAATAGGAAATCTGAAACCTGTGCCACAGTATAATGAAAGAAAACTGAGTTATTGTTTTACTTCCACTCTCTCTGGTTTATGTTCTCTATTTTCACATGATACTCTATATTCCTTCTTGAACAGGAGCTTAGAGAATTATTAGATATATAGTATTCCTATTTTGGATAATATCTACATGAACAACTGATTTCTCATGTTCATGCAATTGCTATGGAGAGGATTCTCTGCTTAAAGAGATGTGTGTCTTCTGACCAAATGTTTAAGCAGTTGAATGGATAAATAGAATATATGGAAGGTGGAGATGTCTTTTGATATTCAGAGCAGAAAAACTAGGTTATGGGTAACAAGAATATTCCCAGGAAATCCTGGTTAAAAAAAATAATGGTAGTAAGTATTCTTACCAGCTGGATAGAGATTATCAGGGCAGGCTGCCCTGGGCTTCAAGAGGAACACAATCTGCAAGTTCATATGTTAATGGCCCCTGAGAATCATTCTGATAAAACCATGATAATAATGTTATTTAAATTTTATAGGATTTTAAACATATTGTTCAGATGGGAAGTCAGTAAGAACGGTGAAGTAGAGATCTAGCCAAAGAAAACCACATAAAAACATCAAAAAAAAAATAAAAGAAAACATTAAATAGTCAAATAGAATCAGAATCAATTTTGCTATAACCTTAGGGGAAAAGTAAATAAAGAACTGACAAAGAAAAATATTAACAATTGTAGGAGAGAAGATGGAAAGATGGCCCTGAAGTTAAAGTGCTTGCCATACAAGTATGAGGACCTGAATTTGGATTTTCAGCACACACATAATACCAAGGCATGGTGGTATGCGACTTTAATCCCAGCATTCGGGAGGCAGAGACAGGAACTTGCTTGCTAGCTAGTCTAGCTAAATCAGTTATGTCCATTTTAGTGCATGTCACTCTCAAAATAATATATACACATGTACATACCACACTCATACAGATATCAAAAATTCTTAACAAAAATAATCTCAGAAGAGCATTGTGGTGCTTTGCTTTTGTTTGTCCCCATTTCTTTTTTTAAATTACTTAATTTATTTATGAGAAGAGAGAGAGAGAGAGAGAATGGGAATGCAGAGCCTCTAGCCACTATAAATGAACGCATGCACCATCTTGTGCATCTGGCTTTATGTGGGTACTGGGGAATCAAACCTGAGTCCTGTGGGTTTGCAGGCAAGTTCCATAACCGCTAAGCCATCTCTCTAGCCCCTATCCCCATTTCTGACTCATGCTAGTCCTAAGGACAGAAGTAGAGTTTGCAATTTGAAACCCTATTCTCTGTTGCAGAGGGAGCAGAGCTATCCCTCACTAAGAATTATAGTCATCTAAACTTAAGAAGTAATGCACAATATTATACTCTGTTTCATTTAACTCAGAGCTCACATGAGGTACCAAAGTGGTTGGCATTCTTTAAAAATCTTAAAGCAAGGAAGAACCAAGTCACCTGAGGCACAGATTAAAGCATGTACTAGAGTCTCAGAATCTTGGTATGGAAGTCTGATGGATATTTTCTCAGGAAACTGAGGCATTCAAAAATGTATTGTAGACCATAGACAAATGTATAAATTCAAAATAAAATCATATACTTATAGCAAACCGATGTTCAACTATGGTGCTGGAGCCATGTCACAGTAAAACAGAAGCTTTTCTCACAGATTTACTGTGTACTGGAAATATACATGCAAAAAAGATAAAGTACATTGCTTCTCATGTTATGCAATAATTAAATAAAATTGGGTTAATCATTACAATTTAAGAAATAGTGCCAAAATACCTGAGGTGGAAAACAAGGGCCATTATTTATGACTTGACATCATCAGTGGGTTGTTAGATGAGGTACTAAATGCATAAAAAATGGAAATAACTATATTAAACCTATAACAATTTTGTGTATCAAAGAAATTATCAAGAAGGTGAAGCCAGACATGGTGGCACATGCCTTTAATCCCAGCACTCGGAGGGCTCCATGAATTCGAGGCCACCCTAAGAATACAGAATGAATTCCAGGTCAGCCTAGACTAAAGTGAAACCCTACCTCAGAAAAAAAAAAAAGGTGAAAAACTAATAGAAAAATGGAAAGTATTTGCAAATCCTATTTCTGGATTACATAAAATAATAAAATATAGCCCAAGGACAATGCAATAAGCAGAAAAAGGATATGAATATTTTCCCAAATGATAAACAGACAAAAAGCGCATAACCGCTGACAGAAAGCTGGAAGAAGCCATTCTGCATGCAGTTCAATGGGAGAAAGAGAAATCACCAGTATTTTCTTCTATGAGTTACATAGTTTTCTGTTTAGGCCTGTGTTCCATTAACAGTTAATTCTTGTGACTAGTGTTAGGCAGAGATTCAACTCTATTCTCTCCATGTTCTCTCAAAAAAAGCTGTTCACTGAGAAGTTTGTGCCTGACTAATCAGACATGCCCTTCTCAGGTAGCAATGGATCCCAAGGATCAAGGGTTACATCTGGATTCTTTGGTCCATTATAACAGTAAACTTCTATAGACCTTAGTAAAAGTATTTATAAAAGGTAGATGATTTATGAATTTGAATTTATGATTCTGATGTTCATATAGGAAAAAATTCAGATTGTCAGGGTGTTCCAGTACTTAAAAATATTTATTTATATGAGGGAGAGAAAGCAAGAATGACTATGAGTATGCCAGGGCCTCATGCTGCTGCTAATGAACTCCAGATGTATGCACCACTTTTGTCCATCTGGCTATATGTGGGTACTATAGAATCAAACCCAGAAGGAAGGCTTTGCAAAGACAATCTGAAGCATCTTTAACCTCTGAGCCATCTCCCCAGCCTGACTTTCCACTTCTAAATAAATATTATTTTCTCATTTTTAAAATTCAAGTGTGTGGAGGACACTGTTACTGTCTACCTCTGGTTTCTTAGGTATAGCTCATTTTCTGTTATAAAATCCTGTTCAGTGTGAAATCGTAAGTACTCTTCACAAGACTAAGTAAGTGGTCTATGCATGGCTCTCTTGGTTAGCAGTAGGCACCACATGTTCCAAAGACTGCAGAATATCACACCTCAAAGTAGGTCTTTGACATACTGCTTCTGACCACCTGACAGCACAGTGGTGAAGCATGTGATCTCTGGAAATCAAAATGCTTTCTTCAAGGCCAGATACCAGTTCTTTCAATAACTATGATTGAAATCATCTCATATGTATTCAGAAGGCAAGGGAAAATGATGCTGATCTACCTCAGAGATCCTAAGCATGAATATTCTTTTTCTTTCTTTCTTTTATTTTTATTTTTATTTTTTATTTTTTATTTTTTTTGGTTTTTCAAGGTAGAGTCTCACTCTAGCCCAGACTGACCTGGAATTCACTCTGTAGTCTCAGGGTGGCCTCAAACTCACAGCAATTCTCCTACCTCTGCCTCCTGAGTGCTGGGACTAAAGGCATAGTGCCACCATGCCTGGTTTCTTTTCTTTTTTTAAATTCATGTCTAGGAAACCGGAAGCAAAGGATGGACTTTTATTTCCATTTAAATGTGAATGTAACATACCTTGCTAATAAGGTTTGCTTTGAATTAACAACTTGGTGCTATTTCTCTTGGAAGAAATGCCTTGTCATTGTCAGTAGTAACAACTTTAAAGATATCTAATTTGTCCCAAGTTATGCCTGTAAAGAAAATATTTCCACCTCAGTGGATTTTACTTTGGAAAAATGTTTAAAATAAATCAAAAAAGTCTCCTGGGTGAGATTTCTGGGTTCATAATAGCCTTTCCAGCATTCATTAACATTCATAGAAAAAATGTAAAATAAAGCCACAAACAGCTGAAAGTCTCGATTGGAAGTTAATTGTTGAACAATAGAAATGGGGGAGAGAATGAGGTTATAAACGATTTCCTTTGTAACTTACGTTTCTGAAAGATTAAAAACTCTCTGAGGATCTCCATTCTCAATGGCGTATGTGATTGGGTCCCCCTCTCGATCAGTTGCCTTCAGAAAGAAAACACAATTCAATTACCAACTACTTCTAGAAATGTAATACTAATAATGACAATAAAGATTAAAGTATGGACTACTAGCTTGAGCAAAGAATTTCCCAATGAATCTAGCATTTCTGAAATTACAGTTGTATGTGGTGGGAAAAGGTCTTAATTATTTAAATAATTTAATTTAATAAACTTATTTTATTTTGTACACATCTATATTTGCAATTAATATATATATATATATATATATAGTGCTATAGAAATAATTGATTAAATATAAGCACCTTATTTAAACACTTTTCTTCCTGATCAAATCATATTAGAATAATATACAAGTCATTACAGTTTTCTAAGAATCCTAAATGGAAGTCAGAGTCCCTAAGTTATCAATTAGGCCATTCTTATTAATTAATTACATGACTATTTTTTAATTTCTTATTTTACAAAATAAGGAACTACAATAATACAACTCAGGCTAACACACTTGGTTTATTGTAAATTTTCAATAAACATTAACTTTTTTGTTGGTGGGATTTACTCTCCTTCCTAAGTCGGTTAAGACCAAACATATAGCTTCTTATATTGAGTCCTGGGTCACTCTTCTCCAAAATAGAGAATCATTTACATCTTGTGGCACTAACTATATAGTTTGACTCTTAAAAGCTTTTGATAATGTCTTTTATCTAGAGGACATTAAATCCCCAAATGGAAGTCATGGGTGAAGAAGGAAATATGAAGTCTGTGAGAGGGATTTGTGTGACATGACAGAGGAGATTATCACACAGGTTGAGATGAATTTCATTTGGATGTACAGCCTTGGTAGAGATACTAGCACTGTACTAGGAAGGGCACTGGAAACGGTCAGTACATTCACACTTACACAGGATAAACAGTCATTTTCCTAGCCAATCACATCCCAATATGCAATCATTTTCCAGTTGGGCAGAAAGGTCGTGTCTCCCACATGTACTACACAGCCTGGTCATGGGATATTCCTCTGGCCGCCACTGATCAGTGATGGTCAGAACTTATCCAGGGCCATGCATTCTCCAGGTTCCAGGGGCAACCAAACAGTAAAAGTTCCTTTAAGAGTAAACTACTGAAGATTTACTATATTCCAGTTTTTGTGAGAAAATCTTTGTAGGGTTATGTAATCTTCCTTCTCTATGACCAATTTTCCTTTATGTGGACCCTTCAAATGTCATGTTCTATGTGTTTCTGACATTACAAATATAATCTTCTCATTCCTTTTTGCATAATTTCTCATCATTTATGAATTGTTTTATTTGAAATTGCTGCAATGTTTGGACCTTCACTATTTTGCAGTCAAATGCTCTACCAGAAGTATTTTGTACTTCTTCCAAGAACACAGCTTTAGTAGTAATTTTATATTGAGGACTCTCACATCTCTCTCTCTCTCTCTCTCCCTTTCCTCTCTCTCTTTCTCTAATCCATCTTTTTTTTCAAAGTTTTAAACATAATTCCTTAGCCCCCATTGTGAATGAAACACTGTTTCAGTTTGAAAAACTAAATCCCCAAATCCTGCTTCTTCTCATCCAGATCAATTTACAAAGTAACAATAACAATAAGAAAGAAGCTTGCAGAACTGTGTGTTCACTCCTGATGTGAAACTGTAGCTTTTAATGAGATGGTAGTCTTTACTAATATATTTCAATATGAATTAAAACATACATTGAATTTATATGGAGTTATGGTATTTTGTGTTTTCATTCCAATATAGATGTCACATTTTAAAATAAGTTTATTCAATATAACAAAAGTACAAATTATACATATACATATATACAATTCTGACATCTGTGAATGCAGCTAAATATAGGACAAAAAGAAATGTGGTTCAAATTATAACTGTGTTGAAAGTAGCATATGAGCCTGGCATGGTGGCACACACCTTTAATCCCAAAACTCGGGAGGCAGAGGTAGGAGGATCACCCTGAGTTTGAGGCCACCCTGAGACTAAATAGTTAATTCCAGGTCAGCCTGGACCAGAGTGAGACCCTACCTTGAAAACCAAAAAAAAAAAAAAAAAAAAAGAAAAGAAAGTAGAACATGAGAAGGATGTACCTTCCAAACACCTCTTTTTCATTTCAGTTTAGGTATGGATTAATAATCTTTTACTTAGGAGGCCAATTGAAATGTGCTTGACTAAGAAGGCATAGAGTATCTCCTTATAATGTTCATTTATAACATGTGTTTAGGGTTGGAGAGATGACTCAGCAGTTAAGATGCTTGGCTGCAAAGCCTAACAACCCAAGTTTGATTCACCAGCCCCCACATAAAGCCAGATGTAGCCGGGCGTGGTGGCGCACGCCTTTAATCCCAGCACTCGGGAGGCAGAGGTAGAAGGATCGCTGTGAGTTCGAGGCCACCCTGAGACTCCACAGTGAATTCCAGGTGAGCCTGGGCTAGAGTGAGACCCTACCTCGAAAAACCAAAAAATAAAAATAATAAATAAATAAATAAATAAAGCCAGATGTACAAAGTGGCACGTGCATCTAGAGTTCACTTGCAGTGCCTAGAGGCCCTGGCATGTCAATTCCCTCTCTTTCTCTTTCTCTCTCCCCTCTCCTTGAAAATAAATAAAAATATTTTTTCAAAAAAACAAACGAACAGTATTTAAATATAAGTGTACATTCACTCAGATGTGAAAAGTGGTTAAAAGTGAGCCATCAATATTTATTTGTTGAACACAGGGTAACTTCTGTAAACCAGAAAACTTAAGAAACATATCTAGACACTTTTGTAAATTAATATTGTACACAATTGGTACCATTAGAACATAAAGAAACTTAATCCAGTATAAATTAGATCTGCAATTTACTCCTATATTTTCCTATAGTTCTTATCATTTTCTAAAATTCCATATAACATACATTGTATTGATTTTCTTCCTTCCCTTCTAGAATATAAGTATCATAAAATTAGAAATGAGGGCAGGGGAGATGGCTCAGCAGTTAAGGCACTTGCTAGCAAAGCCTGCCAGCCTAGGTTTGATTCTCCAGTACCCACATAAAGCCAGATGCACAAAGTGTCATATGCATTTGAAGTTTATATGCAGTGGCAAGAGGCCCTGGCATACTCCACTGCCTCTATGCAAGCAAATAAGTAATTTAAAACATTTAAACAAGAAATTAGAAATTATATCTACTTCATTTAGTGATATGTATAATTTTTCCACTGTAGCATTTAAGTCCAGTTGGAGAGTTGTTTGTATATGTATACCACTACACTTTCTACCAGGTAAATTGGGTTACTATAACACCCTTCTTAGGATACAGCTACATGGTACCATTTTAGACCAAAGCCACACATCTGCCTCCCAAACAACCTTGTATCACTCTCCTGGGAAATTTGTTGTTCTACTTCTACACACCCTGTAAACTGACAGGTATTTGCTGCACACACAGTAACACTTTTCTCAGACATGCTGTTGGGGTCTCAGGCCCCCCACAGAATCCAGAAAATGACATGAGACATATCACACCAGCCCCTGCCTCTGATAGTTGCCATTCCAGCAGCACCACATATCTGGGACCCACTGAATAACTTCACCCTGGCTCAGCCCTTGAAAATTAAATTGTTCCCTGCTATACCTGATGTGTGCTGTAGTACTCCTGCCCAGCACACTAAAAAGGCCATATTCCTGTCCTGTGAAGACAAATAGAGAAATCACTGATATCATGTACGTACACTACACTGTCCATGCCTAAGCCCACTGGATTGTCCACACCAGGTGCCACCTCCCACAGCTGAATGTACCACATATTGCTTGGGTTGTAGTATTTATACCCTTCCTGGCCTCTTGAAATGCTCTGACACATTGTTGTACTCACCACTCCCAAGGCCATCAACTTCAGCAGCTGTACAGAGATTGTACCACCATTTCCAGCTGAAACCAAAGCCCAAGTAGCCTACCACCTCTAAAACATCTCTTTAGGAGAAGATATTTTTTTTCTATGAATGCTCTTATGAATTGATACAGACAGCTTATTGAACAGATGGGTTTTGTTGTGCATTAAAAGTAAAATATCCCCCATAGGCTCATATGTTTGAACATTTGGTTCCCAGCTCATGGCATTGTTTGGGAAGGTTGAGGGAGGTGGAACTCTAAGGAGGTGGAGCTTTCCAAGAAGAAATGAATCCCTAGTGGTGGGACTTGAGGATTTATGACCTGCTCCACTTTCTGCTTGTCTTTTTCTTCCTAAATATGGGTACAAAGTGACCAACTAACTTCTTGCTCTTGATGCCATATCTCCCTTGCTATGATGTAAAGATGTTTGGTCAAACTGTGAGCTCAAATAAAACCTCTATTCTTTAATTTATTTTTTGTCATGACAATGAATACAGTAATTCATACAGGCAAATATAAGTTCAATGATGAAAACATAAGCAATATGATGTTTCCAAGAAAACACAAAATTCTTTGGCAATAAATTCAAATTTAGAAATTGATAAAATGCTTGGAAAACAATTCTTAAAAACTGATCACAAGGAAACACAATGGTATACAAGAGAATACAAATAACATATAACATTATTAATTATACAAATGAGAAATTCAACAAAGAAATATAAAAAAAAGAGACATAAAGAAATCAAACAAAAGTTTCAGAACTGTGTAACTCAGTAAGTCAAATTAAAGGTGAAACAAGCCTCTCAACAAATTAGATCAAGCAGGAGGAAGACCGTGAACCTGAAGGAAAGACTTCACTTATGCAATCAGACAAAAAGAAAGTTTTTAGAAAATTAAAAATAATGAACAAAGTTTCCAACATGAATGTGACATAATTTTATAAACAATGTTTCAAATTATGAGAAGCTAGAAGGTAAAGAGAAGGAAATTGACATAGGAGTCCCATACAATGAATAAATACCTGGAAACTTGGCCATTCTGGGACATTTGGGTCCCTAGGAGGTACACAATAAAAGCATCTTACTAAAGCACACTACAGACAAACTGTCAAATTCTAATAATGAGAGAAAAAAAATAAAAACAGCAAAATTATGTCTTCAGTAAAATTTAAGTGAACTGCATTAGAGTAAAAGTAGAAAAAATATTATAGGGAAGGGGAGAAAGTATTGAAGCATTCAAAGTTCCATCTTGCAGACATGAAAGAGAAATAAATATTTTCAAATAAAGACCAAATTAAACTAAGGAAACTTATCACTATCAGCTGTATTATTCAAAGCTGCTTAATAAACTTCATTCTCTAAAAAGTAAAGAAATAATATCATCATGATAAGAGGTGGTACTGTGAAATCTGTTAGAAAAGCAAATACATAAAAGAGAAACAGAGCCAAATTTAACAACCATGAGAAAACACAACAGAAAAAAAAACCTACAAAGATAAGCAAGAGAGGAAGAGGAAGATATAAATAAAACAACCATACAATTTTTAAATTCGGGACTCAGTCTTTATATGCCAATAACAATACATGTAAAAAATTAAATTCCTCAATTAGAAGATTCAGATTGTGTGAATGGAAAAACAATGGAAACACAAGAATCAAAATTATGCTGTCAGCAAGAAACTGACTTCACACAAAAAAAACACAGACTGAAAATAAAGGGATATAAAAAGATATTTCATTGAACAGAAACCAATAGAGAACAGTAATTTATATATGTATATAAAATAAAACAGTTTAAGTCAAAAACTGTGAAACTATAAGGAAAAGTCATCATAGAGCAAATAAGGAATCAACTCAACAGTACATATAACACTTACATCGACGTGTTCTCAAAAGATCGCCCAACTTTACAAACAGTAGATCTACAGACAGATCAGTTTGGAAGTTCAAGACCTCACTTTTATCAAACGGTATCCAAGCCAAAGTATCACCAAAGAAACACTGCAATGAACTTAGATCACAGACCAGATAAGCATAACAGAAATTCACAGAATGTATCATTTCAAATAGCATCTGAAGATGCACATTCTCTCATAAGCACATAGAAAATTCTCCAGGACAGATGGTGTGTCAAAATAAATTCAATAAATTATAAACTCACAAATCATCCTGGGTCCCCAACTTCAGGATCCCTTGGGCCAGAGGGTATGTGCACAATATGAATAGATCAGAGTTCCCAGCTCATTCCCCACCTCCCAGTTCCCTGGCCCTGGCACTCCTGCTGCTGGTGTGGGGTGGCCTGAACCCTGCATGCATGCTGGGAAGCAGGTCTTTTGCACCAGCCTCAAATCTCAACCTGAAATTGTAGCTGAAAAAAGAGATGAAAACAATGTAGTAAAAGATGCCAGAAAACAAAAATCAAATAGTTTTTAAAAAACCTCTTTAGAAGCCCTCAGTAAAAGAGTCACTCATGTGTAAGACAGAACTTCTGAGCTGGAAAACAAGACAGAAGAAATTGAGTGGGAGACCAAAAACTTGGCTATGTTCAAAAAAGTCCTGCAGGGCTGGAGAGATGGCTTAGCGGGTCAAGTCTAAGGACCCCGGTTTGAGGCTCGATTCCCCAGGACCCACGTTAGCCAGATGCACAAGGGGCACACGCATCTGGAGGTCCTTTGCAGTAGCTAGAGGCCCTGGCGTGCCCATTCTCTATCTATCTATCTGCCTCGTTCTCTCTCTGTCTGTTGCTCTCAAATAAATAAATAACAAACAAATTTTTTTTAAAAAGTCATGCAAATAGAATATGAGGGAATTGTGGGATACTCTAAAATTACCAAACATCTGAATCATAGCTATACTAGAAGGGGAAAAAGTCCAGGCCAGAGGCATAGAGAACATATTCTACAAAATTATTGAAGAAAATTTTCCCAATCTTACAAAAAAAAAAAAAAAAAAAGGCCCATCCTGATACAAGATGTTCACAGAATACCAAACAGATAAGGACCAAACAAACTCTCCAATGCATATAATAGTTCAAACTCTAAATAATGAAGACAAAGAGAAAGTGCTAAAAGCAGAAACAACTCACTTCAGACACAGTCAGTTCCATCAGAATTACCTCAATTTCTCAATGTAAACCATGAAATCCAAAAGTGCCCCAAATGGAGCTCCTCAAATATTTACAAAAAAAATCCACTATGGCTTCCAACCTAAACTACTGTACCCAGCAAAAGTATACTGCATAATAGATGGTGAAAGGAAAACTTTCCATGATAAAAGTCAGCTCTATGATTCTGTGAACAACAAATCCAAACCTACAGAGAATACCTCAGGGAATACTCCACACAGAAGAGTCAAACAACCAACCTCAAATGCCTAGAAGATTAAGAGCACAATAAACTAGAGGAGGCACAAAAAAGTACAAAGCCCAAGAAAGCATCAAACCCCTCAAAGCACCCCATCATGGCAGGGATTAAATTGAACCTCACATTTATAACCTTAAGTATTAATGGTTTTAACTCACCCATCAAAAGACACAAGTTATTAGGGTGGATCAGTAAAATGGAACATTCTTTCTGATATCATCAAGAAACCTAACAAACCACTAAAGGCAGACACCTCCACAGGATGAAACAATGGAAAATGATAATCCAAGCAAATAGAAATAATAAACAAGCAGGTGTTACTATATTAATGTCTGATAAAATAGACTTCAAACCAAAAGAAATCAAAAAGGACAAAGAAGATTAAGGCCAGTCTTCATTGTATTCTCTCCAGGGTCTTGTGATTCAGGTGTTCCCTCTAAGGGCCTGGTAAAGGTTCAACCATTTGGTCTGTCTTTTAGGATGTAGAATTGTATGGTACCATTGCCATTTGGGTCCAGTTTTGTGTACCCCACTCCCTCCCTTACCCTCCCCTTCCTCCCTATCCACCCTCAGTCCTCGAGATGCTTGCTACCAAACCAGATATCCAGAGACACAGAGATTCCCAAGACCTCATTACTAAAGCAGACCTAAAATAAACCCAACATGGCTCAGGGAAATTTGCAGAAGAGGGGGTGGAAAGAATGTCAGAGCCACATGTTGGGTCATTATACACAGAAACATTGTCTCCTACCCATAAATGGTGGCTAACCCCATAATGCATGACTCATATTCCCCAACTAGGAGGGTCTCTGCGGAGGGGGGAGGACAGGGAGGATGCTAACAATAGTACCAATATGACTGTATTCACTGAGTACAAAACTATTTTTTTTTAAAAAAAGGACAAAGAAGGCCACTTCTTACTCATCAAGGGAATGATCCAACATGAGGACATCACAATAATAAATCTATATGTGCCAAACACAGGTGCATCACAGTTTATAAAACCAAACCTACTTGACAACAAAACAGAAATAAACACCAATGCCATCATACTTGAGGACTTCAATACTCCACTATCATCAATAGATAGACCATCCAAACAGAAAATCAACACAGAAATAAGGGAGCTCAACAACACCATATATCAATGAGAGCTAATGGACATCTACAGAACATTCCACTCCAATTCTACAGAATACATATTCTTTTCACCAGCCCATGGAACCTTCTCCAAAATAGCTCATATGTTAGGCCATAAATTATTCCTCCATAAATGCAGGAAAACTAATATAACTTCCCACTTCATATCATATCACAATGCTTTACAGCTAGAAATTAACAAAAGACACATCAGAAATTCAACCAGCTCCTAGACACTGAGCAACACACTTTAAAACAATGAATCAGTTGTAGAAGAAATAAAAAAAAATGTAAAATATCTAGAATTGAGTGATAATGAAAACACAACTTACCAAAGATTATGGGACACAATGAAGGCAGTCCTAAGAGAAAAAATCATTGAATGCATTTATAACAAGGATAGAAAGACCTCAAATTAATAAACTAATTATTCACTAAAAAGTGTTGGAAAAACAAGAATCCAACCCTAAGAACTTCAGACTGAAAGAAATAATCAAGATCAGGGCAGAAATTAATAAACTGAAAACTAAGAAAACAATTAAGAAAATCAATAAAATGAAGGCCTGATTTTATTTTGACTTCTACATCCATGTTTATTGCAGCTCTATTTACAACAGCTAAGAATTGGAGTTATCCCAGATGTCCATTAACATACAAATGGATCATTAAAATGTGGTACATATACACAATGAATCTTCTTCTTTTTCTTCTTCTTCTCTTCTTCTTCTTATTAACAACATATTTTATATGGATACCCTTTTTTCCCTCATCATTTCCCTCATTCTTCTGGGATACCTCCTTAGTGGGGTTGCAGGTATTCCCTATGGGGTTGTGGGTTATGCACTGTGGGAGAAGCTTTTTTTTGAAAAAATTATTAAGACTGATAAACCCTTGTCCAATTTGATCAAATAAAAAAGAGAAATCTCAACAAAATCAGAACTAAAAAGAGAGAAGTCACAACAGACATCAATAAGATTGGAAGACTCATCAGAACATACTTCCAATACTTCTAAAGGTGATTAATTCCTTCAGCAAAGTGGCAGGATACAAAAACAACACACAAAAATCAGTAGCCTTTCTATATACAAAGGACAAATATCCAGCAAAATAAATCAGTGAGGTTGTCCTCTTTTCAGTACCCAAAATAAATAAATAAATAAATAATAAATAATAAATAATAATAAATAAAATACCTTGGAACAACACTAAACAAGGATGTGAAAGACCTATATAATGAAAACATGAAATTACTCAAGAAAGAAATTGAGGAGGGCATGAGAAGATGGACACAAGCCTAATATCTAGAATATACAAAGAACTGAAATAGCAAACAATAAAAAATCAAATGACCCCTCAAAAAATGAGGTAGAGAACTGAATAGGGAGTTCTTAGAGGAAGAAATATAAATGGATAATACACACTTAAGAAAATGTTCAACATCCCTAACCATCAGGGAAATGCAAATTAAAGCAACTATGAGATTCCACTTTACTCCAGCAAAGATGGCAATCATTATAAAAATCAAAGAAGAAATGTTGGTTGAGGATATGGGGAAAGAGGAATCCTCATTCAATGTTGGTGGGAATGCAAACTTGTACAATCATTATGGAAGTTAATATGGACATTCCTGGAAAAGGTGGATATAGAACTACCAACTGACCCACTTATTCCCTTAGTGGGCATTTGCTCTGAATGCTCCATGCTTCACTGCAGAGATATTTGTTCAACCATGTTTATAGCTGCTAAATTCATAATAGCTTATATGTGGGTCCTGGCTACGAATGTTTTGACTTGTATGCGAGTTGGAGTAAAAATCATTAGGAGAGGCCAGTAAGCTGGAAAAGGGCTATAATGGAGGGAGGAGAAGGGAGGATTTAAGGGGATGGTATTGTATATATTTAAGTAGATTAACAGATTACTGAGGGTAGAATGGGCTAAGTGAGGTCAGGGAAAGGGATTGAGTGAAAGAAGTATGAGAGAGGGTAATCAAAATTCAAGATATTGTGAATAAGCTATATGGAAACCTACTATTTTAGGACAGTGCACACCCACAAGCCATAGACAGTTATTAGAAATATTTCAGTGCTTCTAGGTTAGATGGTGGCATAGGAGCCACACCAAACCAGCATAGGGAGGGATTTAAGCAAAACCCCAGCAAAATACACACTTTTTCTGAAAAGTGAAGGAGTATAGGTTATTCTTAGATATAGCGGAGAAGCCAGAGCGACCAAGATACACCAGAAAGAAGGAAAAGGGCATGATCCACGTGATCTGGGCACCGGTTTGGCACCACCCCGCCAGGCGTGCCAAGCAGCGGCAGTAGCAGAGACCAAATGGATTTTTCAATTTCATCAGCCTCCTTGCAAAGTTAAGAAAACAGAAGTAAAGACAGCTGAGATCAACCAAAGAGCTACTGAAAGGGATACAGGTGGAACTTTATGAGCAACTCCAGAAGTCTGAACTTCCCCATCCCCCACCATCAGAACCAGGAACCTCTGGCAATCAGGCCCCAGTGACACCACAGCAAGCAGAGCTGAGCAGAGGTCCAGCTCCACAGGACAACACAGAAAGAGTGAGGTGGGCACTCAGCATTGGTGAGATTGGAAGCCACCCCAAAAGGTAATGAGGCAGACTGAAAACAAAAAACAAACAAACAAACAACAACAACAAAAAACAACAGGTACATAGGCCTGCATTGGAAGAGCTAATCTTTCTTTCCTTGTCAGGGCACGTTAGGGATTATATATTCTTAGTTGGCTTTACCATTGTCAAATAACCTATATTTGGGGGTTGAATTTTGTTGCCTTTGGTGCTTTCATATTAGTAGGGTCCTTGTCTTTTGCTTCTGTCATTATTGGGGACAGGGTCTGATCCAGATCCAGGTTGACCTGGAACCCAATTAAGAACAGAAATCTCTACCTCCCAGATGACAAGATTAAAGGTGTAGAACAACACACACCCTTAGGGAATTTGGCTTTTTAAGACTATCTGTTTGTTTTAATCCCCACAGTTGCATACTTTGTGCTGATTTTTATTGACTGTATATTGCTCACTTGAAGTTTGGAATTTGCCAGTAAATTGTTCCACCCAGTCCATGAGAATACTTGCTTAGCAAGCAAACTCAACACCTAGGATTACTTCTACAGCTGGACTGGGGTACAAGAGTACACCTGGCACCTTGAGCTCATATCCTGAGGGCATATAGAAGCAGATTGCCACTTCTGGGAACACTGCAGATAAGTAGAAAACCCAAGTATTAAATCAATTCGGGATGCAAAAGTTGCTACATTATAATACAAGAAACTCAAAGATTCAAGACAAAAAAGTCCCATCAAAAATTATAAATCCATCAGAATTGATCACCAGTGAGACTCTTCTGGATGAAATACCTCACAAACATTTCAAGAAAATGTTGGTATCTATGCTCAAAGAAATCAGAGAAGAAATGAGGGGAATCAAAGAAAAAAAAACAAAAACAAAGGAATTAAAGGAAAAAACAAACTTCTGAAAGAGAACACAGGAAACCACCTTAATGAAATAAGGAGGATATAAAAAGACATGAGTAAGGAAATAGAAATACTGAAGAAAAACCAGGCTGAAATCCTAGCTCTGAAGAATATAGTCAGTGAAATAAAAAAAAACTCTGTGGAAAGTCTCACCAGTAGAATGGATGAAGGAGAGAACAGAATATCTAAACTAGAAGACCAGGTGGGAGATCTAATACAGTCCAACAAAGAGAAAGACAAGCTAATAGCAAGGTATGAATGGGAATTTCAAGATATGAGGACCACTATGAAAAGACCAAACACAAGAATTCAGGGCATAATAGAAGGAGAAGAAGTTCAATCCAGAGGCTTAGTAGGTGTTTTCAACAAAACCATAGAAGAAAAAATTCCCCAAATTGGGAAAGAAATGCCAGTACAGATAGATGAAGGTTTAGAAGACCAAGCAGATACAACCTGGGAAGAACCTTTCCTCACTTAGAATTAAACTAGTAAACACACAAACCAAAGAAAATAAATTGAAAGCAGTTAGAGAGAAAAATCAAATCACCTACAAAGACAAGCCCACCAGAATAACTTCAGATTACTCAACACAAACTTTAAAAGCCAGAAGTGCTTGGAATGATATATTCCAAGTTCTAAAAGATAACTGTTGACCAAGATTACTTTATCCTGCAAAGCTATCTATCCAAATTGATGTAGAAGTAAGGACATTCCACAACAAAAACAGGCTAAAGGAATTTATGACAACTAAACCAGCCCTATAGAAAATACATGAAGGAATTCTTAATGTTGAAGAGAAAGCAAACACACACACAGGAGGAAACAGGAAAAAATAAACCGCACTCAAATAACAGTTAAAACAATCGAGTAAAGGGAAAACAGGAAACACTACAAAATAAGAAGAATGGCAAGAATAAATGCATGCCTTTCAATAATAACTCTTAATATCAATGGCCTCAATGCACCAACCAAAAGACACAGGCTTGCAGGCTGGATTAAAAGTCAGGATCCTGCCAATTTTGCCTCCAGGAAACTTATCTTTCAATAAAAGATTGACACTGTCTTAGGGTGAAAGGATGGAAAACGGTAGTTCAAGCAAATGGGCCTAGGAAACAAGCAGGGGTTGCTATCCTAATATCTGACAGGATAGACCTCAAACCAACATTAGTGAGGAAAGATAAAGGTCATTTTATACTGATTAAAGGAACACTCCAATAGGAGGACATTACGATCCTAAACATATATGCATGTAACATGGGGGCTCCCCATTTCATCAAACAAACACTATTAGACTTAAGGTCACAGATAATATCAAACACAATTGTAGTGGGTGACTTTAATAACCCATTCTCATCCATTGACAGGTCATTCCAGCAAAAAATAAACAGAGAGACATCTGAATTAAATGATGTCATGGAACAAATGGGCCTAACAGATATCTACAGAACATTCCAGCCAAATGCTGAAAAATATACATTTTTCGCAGAAGTACATGGAATTCTCTAAAATGAACCATATATTAGGACACAAAGCAAATCTCAACAAATACAGGAAAATTAAAATAATCCCTTGTGCCCTATCTGATCACAAGGGGATTAAACTGCAAATCAGCAACAAGAAAAGTTACAGAGCATACAGAAACTCATGGAGAAAAAATAGTACACTATTGAATGATCAATGGGTCATTGAAGAAATAAAAAATGGAATCAATAAATTCATAGAATCTAATCATGATGATAATACAACATAGAAAAACTTTTGGGATACAATGAAGGCAGTCCTAAGAGGGAAATTTATAGCTCTAAGTGCCTATATTAAGAAATTAGAGAGTTCACAAATAGACAATTTAATGCTTCACCTTAAGGCCTTGGAAAAAGAAGAACAAAGCAAATCAAAAATCAGTAGACCAGAAGAAATAGTAAATATTAGGGCAGAAATTAATGAAGTAGAAACCAAAAAACACCACCACCAAAAAAAAAAAAAAAAAAAAAAATAGTCCAAAGAATCAATGAAACGAAGAGTTGCTTCTTTGAAAGGATAAACAACATTGATAAACTGTTAGCAAATTTGACCAGAAGAAAGAGAGAAGACACAAAAATTAATAAGATTAGAGATGAAAAAGACACCATTACAACAGATACCAAAGAAATTCAAAAGATTATAAGGAAAAGCTTTAAGACTATATCTGCCTCTAAGTTTGAAAATCTGAAAGAAATGGATGATTTCCTTGATTCATATGACCTACCAAAATTAAATCAAGATGACATAAACCATTTAAGTTGACCTATAACAAATACAGAGATCTAAGCAGTTACAAAAAGTCTCCCAACTAAAAAAAAGTCCAGGCCCAGATGGATTCACTTGTGAATTTTACCAGACCTTTGTGGAAGAACTAACACCACTGCTTCTGAAACTTTTCCATAAAATAGAAAAGGAAGGAATTCTACTGAACTCCTTCTATGAAGCCAGCATCACCCTCATTCCAAAACCATACAAAGACAGGAAAACAAAAGAAAATTGCAGACCAATCTCCCTCATGAACATAGATGCAAAAATTCTGAACAAAATATTGGCAAACAGAATACAAGAATATATCAAAAAGATTATCACCCAGACCAAGTTGGTTTTATCCCAGGGATGGTTCAACATATGTAAATTGATAAATGTTATACATCATATAAATAGAATGGAAGACAAAAATCACATGATCATCTCAACAGATGAAGAAAAGGCATTCGACAAAAATCCAACATACTTTAATGGTAAAAGTATTACAGAAACTGGGACTACAAGGAACATATCTCAACATAATATTTATGTTAATTATGACAAACTACAGCCAACATAATACTAAATGGAAAAAAAAAATTGAAGCTTTTCCACTAAATTCAGGAACAAAACAAGGGTGTCCACTGTCCTGAATTTTATTTAATATAGTACTGGAAGTCTTAGCTATAGCAATAAGGCAAGAGATACTCATAAAAGGGATACAAATTGGAAAGGAAGAGATCAAATTATTACTATTTTCAGATGATATGATTCTATACATAAAAGACCCTAAAACCTCTACCAGCAAACTGTTAGAGTTGATGAACACTTTTAGCAACATAGCAAGATACAAAATAAATACACAGACATCAGTAGCTTTCCTACATACTAACAACAAACATGAGGAGGATGATATCAGGGAATCTCTCCCACTCACAATTGCCTCAAAAAAAAAAATAATAATAATAAAGTACCTTGGAATAAACTTAACCAAGGAAGTGAAGGATCTCTATAAGAACTTTAAAATACTCAAATGAGAAATAACAGAAGACACAAGGAAATGGAAAGACATTCCATGTTCTTGGATTGGAAGAATCAATATTCTGAAAATGTCAATCTTACCAAAAGCAATCTACACATTTAATGCAATCTCCATTAAAATTCCAATGGCATTCTTCACAGAACCTGAAAAAGCATTACTAAAATACATTTGGAAGCACAAAAACCTTGAACAGCCAAAATGATTTTGAGTAGCACAAATAAGGCTGGTGGTATCACCATACCCAATTTTAAGATATATTAAAAAGCCATAGTAAGAAAAACAGCATGGTATTGGCCCAAAGACAGACATCAATGGAACAGAATAGAGGACCCAGATGTTAATCTAGACAGCTACAGCCATCTGATTTTTGACAAAAATGCCAAATATATTCATTGGAGAAAAGACAGCCTGTTCAACAAGTGGTGCTGGGAAAACTGTATATCTATATGTAGAAAGATAAAAATAGATCCTTGTCTTTCTCCATGCACAAGAATCAAATCCAAGTGGACCAGGGACCTTAATATCAGACCTGAAACTCTGAAATTGCTTGAGGAAAACATAGGAGAAACCCTTCAACATATTGGCATAGGTAATGACTTTCTGAATATAAGCCCAATTGCTCAGAAAATAAAACCACTAGTCCACAACTGGGATTGCATGAAATTACAAAGCTTTTGTACAGCAAAAGACACTGTGAATAGAGCAAAGAGACAACCTACAGAATGGGAGAAAATATTTGCCAGCTACACATCTGACAGGGGATTAATATCCAAAATATACAAAGAACTAAAAAAACAGAACAATAAGAAATCAAACAACCCAATTTAAAAAATAAAAAAGCATGCTATGGAACTAAATAGAGAGTTCTCATTGGAAGAAAGACAGATGGCATATAAACATCTCAAAAAGTGTTCTACATCCTTATCCATCAGGAAAATGCAAATTAAAACTACCCTGAGATTCCATGTCTCTCCTGTCAGAATGGCTACCATCAAGAAAACAAATGATAATAAACATTGCCGAGGATGCGGTAAAAGGGGAACACTTCTACACTGCTGGTGGGAATGTAATATGGTACAGCCATTGTGGAAATCAGTGTGGAGGTTCTTGAGACACCTAAAAATAGATTTACCATATGATCCAGCTGTAGCACTCCTAGGCATATATACTAATGGCTCTTCTCACTACCTTAGAGATGCTTGCACAACCATGTTTATTGCTGCTCTATTCCCCATAGCCAGGCAATGGAAATAGCCTAGATGCCCATCCACAGATAAATGGATAATAAAGATGTGGTACATTTACACAATGGAGTTTATTCAGTGGTAAAGAAAAATGGAATTATGAAATTCACTGGGAAATGAATGGATCTGGAAAGTATTATACTTAGTGAGGTAACCCAGCCTTAGAAAGCCAAACGCTGCATGTTCTCTCTCATATATGGATCCTAGCTACAAATGTATAGACTTGTGTGTGAGCTAGAATCCAAAAATCAGTAGCAGAGGCCCATAAGCTAGGAAAAGGCTACAAGGGAGGGAGGAATGGAAAGGACTTTAGGGGATGGTATTGTATATATGTAAGTAAAAGAACAGATGTACAGGGAGAGAAAAGGCCTAATCTAAGTCAGGGGAAGAGATTGTATAAAAGAAGAGTGGGTGGGAGGGTCAATCAAAATTCAAGATATTCTGAATAAGACATATGAACATCTACTTTCTTGAATAATGGCACATACAGAAGCCACAGATTGTTACTAGAAAATCTCAGTGCCTGGGATGGGATACCTTCCAGTGAGTTCTTGGCCAGGGAGGTCCCTGTTGCCTCCAAAACATTATAGGCTATTGCCAAGGCCCATGGTTTTCTGTGAGAAAGAGATGCTAAGACCCTATTGCTGAAGACTTCACATGCCTGAGCAGCAAAGTCAGAGAGAAATCAAGGTGGTGTTAAGCAGAAAACATTTTCCCTGTAGCCTAGCCAACTGAAAGCTCAAAAAAGCTGCACTGTATGCAGCCTTATAGGAGACAGAAGTCATCAGGGGTGAAAGCAGTGGACACTGGAAGCCTCAAGTTTGGCCTGACAGGCCAAATGACTGAACGAATGCAATAGTGGCATGTCTGCTCTGGGGGACACCAGCTACTCTCTAATTGGACTGAAGGCCTGCTCTAGGGGAGGGAATACATGCCTGGTACTGAAAACCTAATCAAAAGCCCATGGCAGGGAGGTCATGAGACTGGAGGGTATAAAGCCTGCTCTTGTCTGGATAAATGGATATATTACTCTCACCAAATTGCCCTGAAAGCACTACACTTAATGTTCATATTCATATATTAATATTAACCTCACTTCTGGTTAGAGAATCTTCTCTTTCAGATGGCAATGACCACTGGGATGACCCAAAAGGCAACATACTGCTGAGAAGAAGGGATGGAGGAGTGTCCAGCACTGAAACATCTCACACCCTCCAAGGCTCAGGGTCCATTGTGGAAGAGGTGGCGGAAAGAATGTAAGAGCCAAAGGTAGGGTACCACTCTTTACATACAACTGTCCAGACAGAAATTGGCCTCTATATCCAAGACCTCGCAGTGCCTAGCAATACTTACACAACACCCTCATAAGAATTATCCATTGAAGAATTTGGTGCTGATCAGACATCACGGTGTAAATTAATCCTGAAAAGTTTTTTGTGCCATCCTTATATCTTTTCTGTCCATTTTGTGTTACTTCAAAGGAAAATCTAGATACAAAATTTCCATACATATGCAAGATTGCATAACTGCTATGTGTGTATCATCAGCATGTCTTTATTATGTATAAGTATACACATAAACTTATATATGCCTTAAAAGTTTCATGTGATTATGAAGGAAAAATATTGAAAAATATATCAGTAAAAGCTGAGTAGTTGGGGAGAGATGGAAAGTGAACAGAAGGTAAAAATGAAAATTTAAGAAAAAATAAAGGTACACACAAGAGAAATGCCAGTTATGAATGTGTACATATTCTTTTAAATATGAAACTAAACAAACGTCAAGGTTGTATAAACATTTGGTTCTTTTCATGCTGCTTGCTTTGGTACTAGTCTTTGAATTTTCCATCCTGACTCAGGAAAGCAGCTTCTGATTTTTAAATCACTCAGTACAGTGTTCAATCAGGACCACTGTTGTGGCAATCAGGCTTACTGTTTTTCTCAACATTTGTTTTTCAAAATGAACTCTTATTTTGGAGGAGGGTTAGGGAATAACTTTTGGAGAGCTGAGTCAGTTTTTATTGCTACATAATTCTGCTTCTCTCTCTCAAATTTATTTCTGAATCTTCAGCTCTTTTGTGTGAAAGAAGAACATATGTGAGTGAGGAAGAACAGAAATAAAAAGGACATTTTCTCATTATTATTTTCAGAGCTATTACTGTTTTGTGAATTTTGTTTTAAAAGCATTCAGGATGAGAACATGAGGCATGTAATTGAATTCTCCAGTTTTCTTAAGTAAATTTAAGACCTCCAATGCAATTAATCTCTGTTTATAAAAATACAAAATAAATTGTTTTTTCAGATGCAAATTAACAAGTTCTTAGCCATTAAGTGTGGAAACACTGTAGGCACGTCTTCTGATCAGTCAGGGTACCTGTTGTTTTCACTGGGAAACTGATGCCATCAGCTGCTTGTTGAGTGTGCCTCAGAGACATAGTTTTGTTCCTTTCTCCTTATCAAAATCTCAGGGACTTATGGCATTTGCATGCTTAAGCTTTAATCAACAAGAGCTGCCAGTGTTTGGAGCAATAAGTATTTTCCACATACAATAAACTCTGAGGTTTATTTTTTAAAAACAACACAGTGGGAATCATTTATTGTCAAAGTATTAGCTAGTACTGAGGATACTTATTATAATCTTAGTAGTTACTCAACAGTTACCTCAGCACATGTTCCACCTTAAATCCAGAATTAGATTCGTCCTTTTATTTTAAAAAACTATTTTTATTTATTGATTTATTTGCCTGTGTGCATGAGAAAGAGACAGCATGTATGTATACACACATTGAGGTAAGGGAAGAGAGAGAGAGAGGAGAAAGGTGTGTATGTGTGTGTGTGTGTGTGTGTGTGTGTGTGTAAGGGGGTACCAGGGCCTCTTGCCTCCGCAAATGAACTCCATACATGTGCACGAATTTGTGCATCTGTGTTTACATGAACACTGGGGCATTTTACCTGAGCCAGCAGGCTTTGCAAGCAGTATCTCCCCAGCCCTCAGATTAATCCTTCTTGCACTTCACTTTAAAATGAGATTTTTAATTTCATCTCTATATCAACTGTGTTTACAGAGTGTACAAGTTTGTTGCACATTTTTCTTTGAGATATACAATTATCCTTGAGCATGAGGCAAATGAAATCTCTCACTTTTACTTAAGATAAAAAATTTTGAAAAGTCATTTGTGAGAAGGATGAAAAGAATCTACAACGATAAATTTAAATCAAACAAAAAATGTAGTTTATTGTCAACTAGAAACTAGAAATTGTCATGCCTTTTAAGGAGCTGAGAAAATGTGCCAACATGGCAGGAAATATGGTACACAGACGTATCTGAAGAGTCTTTTTGATTTCAGAAGAGTTTCATTGCTGTCTGCAATCTCTCCATGATTGCTGATAAAATGTTGCTAAAGGAAATCCTGTGTTGAAGTGGAACAGATTGTCCTCTGGGCCTCACAAGACTATCCCCAGCATAGAACACAAGTTGCTATGGTGACCCACAGAATGTGTGTACCATAGTCATGACAACAAAATCAACAAAACAACAAAGTGATTGCTAAGATTTTGGTAATTTTACCTTTTAACAATCCTTAGAAGAAGGTAGGGTTTATGGGACCTTTACTTGGAACTCCAGTCAGTATGCCCTCCTGTCCACAGGTGTACATTGTCTTAACAGAGGTGCTATTAATATTGTTTTCAGCCTGTGTCCCACTCTAAGTTACTTCATATTGTAATAAACTGACTTTCAGTCTGTGCTAGGTCCTGGGGGACTCCATATTACAAAATAACATTTAGTTACATTCGGAGTTCACATACAGAAGCAAGATGACTCTGCATCTCATTTCTTCATGACAATACCAACCCAACCATGATCCACAAATGAATTATTCCTAAAAGTAAAACAATACCACCTATAAGTCTACCAAAATATATTGGGAATATGGGCATAACCATCCTTACAATTCTTCCCAATAGATATTCTGAAGACAAACATTTGTGTCAGATTATTAACACAATAGTCCTCAAGGAATTGGAATTTCACCAGGAGTATGATGTTTGGGGAAAGAAATGGCTGAATCCTGATGCCACGAGCCAGAGGAGAAACTTGTCATCCACCAAGAAATTGTACACACTTTTGACAACTTATCAGATCATCTTGCTGGACAGACTAGGTCCAATGCAATGGTAAGGCAATTATGGGCAAGATTTATGCATAGCTCTTGTCCTCTATTTAAACCTAACCATCATATCGGGACCCTTAACAATGTACTTGGGGGCCACAGGACATCTTTTTTGGTCCCTCTTTATAATGTGGCCACACTGACCAAACCTCCTTTCTCAGCTTTTTTACTATTACTTGACAGTTTAATTGGCCTTGTTGATGATATGTGGACTTGCTCAATTTGGTAATGCTACCAGGGCCAGACTTTCACCCTAATACCTCTGAAACCACAAGCACATGAGCATGTTAAAACCATTTCAGAAAACCAAGCCCAAGAACTACTGAATGCTGAGAATTCCCATATACTAGGAGTTTTTTTTTTTTTTTTCTGGTTCTCTGACTATTGGGTGCTGGTTGCCCAAAATCATATTTTGATCAATTGGCAAAGAACGAAGGATTTTCAGTCTTGACATTGTTCTATTTGTGAAGATTAGTCTAGTTGTTAAGTTTTTATAATTTGGAGAATTCCTAGTAAACTCTGATGGTGCAAACATTGATCTGTTTTGTGGTCTTGGACCAATTTGTAAAGAATTTACATTCAAATTGACTGTCCCCTGGAAGGCTTGACAGAGTCATCTGCTGAATGGTTGTTTGGGTATGTGACAGGAAAGCTCATATTTTATTGTGTAGGATGTTCCTTGGTTTGCTTTCCTGCATAGCTTGATTTGGCACTAATTTTTAGATTTTGGTTTAAAATTTGTCTCCATGTGTGAGGCATGAAAGAAATCCGGACTTTGCAGTAATAGATGACATATGATATATTTTCTCTGTTTTCTGAGGCTTAAATATCCATTTTGCATCGGCATTTGTTGGGTCAAGATTCAGACCTTGTCTGTTACATTTTATTTATGCATTATTAAGGCTGTAATACATATAAAATGATGAATAAACCTGTTTGTCAAAGATGGTTTCTGTTACATTTCTATTGGACAATGGGATTACAGAAGATATAATTCTACAAACAGTTATAATCAGGATTTGAGTTTATTCCAACATGTAATAGAAAAAAATGGTTATGTTGCTAAGTCTTATACCATAATAAAGACATAATATAACTACTAATGCATTTACAGTGATTCAATTCTCAACATGTACTTTTGTTAAATTCTCAGGAATTTTATAAACTAATTTTATGCTGTTACACTTAAAATAAACAAAAGTTAGATGTACAGTCAGTTTTATATGGTTTCTGGGCTTTGCTCCATATTAAATATGCTTACATTTCATCAATGTTGTCTTGGGTTTGAGGTAGACAAGATTAGAGAATAGTTCAGCTACCCCTGATATTGCTTGGCCTGAGCAATAAAAACCCCTTCTCCTATACCTAGCAACCTGTTGGGAACTTAGGACCCCCACCTGTACAGAGCTGTATGTATTTACACTCCACTCCACACAATGAACTATCTGTCTCCTCATCTTAGAGACCATTTTTCATAATGAGTACCCTTTCAAATATATTCTTAGGTAGATCTAGGCTCAGAATCACTGAGGACCGTTCAGCTTGAACTGGCCTGGGATACATGAACACTAAGGTAAACTATGTCCTTTAAGCAAACTTTTTGGGAAAAATCCCTATTTAACATCTTAAACTGGATGTGTATGTTATTAAAATCAGGTGCATCATGGGAAGGAACATGCCCAGTAAAGAAAATGCCTATAACCTTAACCTGTCAATCAAACCAGAGGTCTACCTAAGTTATGTCCCTAACAACTGATACATCCTCCTCTAAAAATCCTACAAAGAGAAGCCCCGACTACATCATGAACCCCTTGAATACCTTCCACTTGAGTAACCCACTGCCACCTCTTGGCAGTGTATTCAAATCTTTACTATTGCTCTGCTTTTAATAAAGTGTCTTGTGTGCACTGTTCTTCAAATTTTTATTTTCAAGGTAGGATTGACTCTAGCTCAGGCTGACCTGCAATTCACTATGTAGTCTCAGGGTGGCCTTGAACTCATGGTGATCGTCCTACCTCTGCCTCCTGAGTGCTGGGATTAAAGGCATGCACCATCACGCCTGGCTTTTTCTTTAACTTTTTAAGTCAATATCCTGAAAATGCCCACAGGCCATCACTACCAGGCTGGTTTTACTATAGGAATGACAAAGTTGTCAGTGAACATTAATTCTTTGCTGATAGATAATACATTTTGTTACAAATGATGTTACGAAAGTAAATATTTTAATAGGTATTTTTCTGTGCATTTATATTATAAAATTGTCAAGATTCAAGTCCAACTTACAAAAGGCAATGTCCTCTTGAGAGTCTCTATGTCTATATTATCCTTAGTATTGATGTTTGCAATAGAAACATTTTTTAATCTATTTGAGAGAGACAGACAGAGAGAAAGGCAGAGAGACAGAGAGAGAGAGAATGGGCACGCCAGGGTCTCCATACACTACAAACAAACTACAGATGCGTGTGCCCCCTTGTGCATCTGGCTAACATGGGTCCTGGGGAATGGAGCCTCGAACAGGGGCCCTTAGGCTTCACAGGCAAGCACTTAACCGCTAAGCCATCTCTCCAGCCCAGAAAACATTCTTATGCTATGTATAATGTAATGCTATATATCTCTAACAGATGCCAAACTGTGGGAAAAAATCATTTGAAATTTTTCTGTATTTGAAGATTATCTTATATCTGTTGATGAGCATACAATGCCAATAATAATGTATTGGGAGTATAGATATGTGTTTAAGGGCTATAAATCATAAAATTATAAGAAAATATTTACATATAATTAGGTTGATCATAACCAAAATGTACATAAGATTTATAACTGCTTTATATCCAAAGTAATCTTTCTTAGAATGTTAACCACTTTCAGTAAAAATTTTAAAAGATTAAATATAAAAGATAAGAGTTTAGTATCTTTGTTTTCTATTAATATTATCATGTTTTTAAATAGAATTAGAGGTAACTGAAGCTTATGTTTCAGCTGTTTTTTAATACTATTTTGTAGCTCTGGTTGAACAGGGCTAACTCATATGTGTGATGTACTCTATACCAGATATTCCAGATAATAAGGCTATTTATAACCATTGGTGCTTTTTTCAAAAAGAAATATCAAAAAATGTTTCCAATGTGAATTTGTGTAAAGGAATTTATAGATGATAATTTAATGAACAGATATAAAACTCAATCTAATTTTTGTGTCTAAAGGAATAAGGTTTTCTTAAAAGATTAATTTGCTTTTAATAACATATACTAACATAATTAGTTCAGAAGCCAATATGTTATGTTTTATTAAGATAATTATTTATGGGTTGGAGAGATGGTTTAGTGGTTAAGACCCTTGCCTGAGAAGCCTAAGGACCCAGGTTAAATTCCCCAGTAGCCAGATAAGCCAGAAGCATATGATGGTGCATGCATTTGCAGTGGACAGAGCCCTGGCATGCCCATTATCTCTTCCTCTCTCTTTTTGTACTAAATACACAAAAAATAAAAATAAAATATCATTTATATTTTCTGCTGATTTTGTCAGGTTTTTGACTAGTTAGGAAACTGAGTTATAACAATGTCAAGACTCACTTAAGTATCTGTTTAAATTAAAGTCTTTTAGTGGCCATCTTATAAACAACTATTATTTTGAGTGTTTCTAGGGTACATTTGATATCTTATATATCTGTGTGTGAAACTGTATGTCTCAACTTTGTCCAAGTATTAGGAAACATTTAGAGCTTATGGTACATGAGCTTAACAGACACATAGTATAAATATTATACAAACATTTACAGCTTATGACATGCAAGTTTGACATACAAACATTCTATTTGATGCCCAGTGCTTTCTCTCCCACACTTCTCCAAATGTTCCCATTTCGGACACAGCAAAATGTCTCTGGTAGCCCCACCATTTCAAACTATGAGTACATATTTAGAGTTAATCAAAACTTAGGAAACTCTTGGAACTATGAAACTCAATATTATAGTTCAGTTATAGTCCATCAAGTCTTGTTCAAGTCTAAAACTTTAATGAAGAACCCATTGCTAATTATCACGTTGGAGCTTTCTTCCATCCCTTAAGAAAAGTTTCACATTTCACAAAATGGGAAGCAAATGAAACTGTAAATCTTTCCTAACGCTATACAACCTGATATCACAAAACTTATTTGTGACTTTAGCATCTTTTGTGCTGCCAAAGCAGTTTTAGGAGCTGACACTTGCCAGGGAGAAAAATTACTGCATAGAAATGTTACTGTTGTAACAGAGAATAAGACATGCTCTGAGATTTCTGCTAATTCACATTTAAACATTTATAACAATCACAATGGTATTTGTATAAGAATGTACACGGGAAACACACTTTAGGGGTCGACAGATACATTTCATTATAATTGGTGTATAGGAGCAGAACCTGATTTGCTAGATGTTTGATATTCCAGATAAGACAGTAATAAATCAAGAATTTAGCATTATTGGGCTGGAGAGATGGCTTAGCAGTCAAGCGCTTGCCTGTGAAGCCTAAGGACCCTGGTTCAAGGCTCGATTCCCCAGGAACCACATTAGCCAGATGCACAAGGGGGTGCACACGTCTGGAGTTTGTTTGCAGTGGCTGGAGGTCCTGGTGTGCCCATTCTCTCTCTCTCTCTCTCTCTCTCTCTCTCTCTCTCTCTGCCTCTTTCTCTCTGTCTGTCTCTCAAACAAATAAAAATTAAAAAAAAAAAGAATTTAGCATTGTTGACTCTTCCCAATTGTTAATACCACATGCTTTTCTGAGGCCCCATTTGACAGTTTCTCTGTGTTAGAACAGTGCAAATATGTTTGAGGAATTGATGTGGTATGTGGAAGGAGTGCTCATTTAAAAGTACTCATGAAATGTTCTCATAGGAACAGCCTAGTGTCCCTGCCCATGCTTTCTGTAAGTCTTGCTCTGGACCCGTTATCATGTGTTACTCTACTTACTTCTCCCATCTTAACTTAGAAAAGGACACAATAAGTTAAAGATATATAAACACTGAGACATGAAAAACTATCTATGGCAAAAATATTAAAACAGATCTTGAAACTTATTCTTCTAATATTTAAAATATTCCTGTTTTTAAATTACTGTTTTGGACTTTGTGGGATATTTTATTACATTTCACCGGTTAAATTTCATTTATCATAAAAATGCATTTACTCATTCCATTTACTTCACTATATAAAGTTACATGACACCAAAGAGCACATTTCAGAAAAAAATGTTATCGTCTCTATGTGTTCATCACTAAGGGCCCTTCAAAGAGTATACAAAGCTGGGCAGTAGAGCTGGGCAGACGGTAAGGGAAGAAGTCATAGCCTGTTGACACAGTGGCCAAGCCTTAGTTTTAGCTTTGCTTGAAAGAAGATAACCTGAGAGTGAATAGATCTTCATTGATTATCTACTATCTATTATCTATCTATGATTATCTATTTATACTGTATAAAATCCTAGCACTCTTCTAGTTACAGAAGAGACAATAGTCACTACAAGCATCATTCTATAGGAAGGGAAGAAACAAGCTGTGTGGATTTCTAAGAGAGGCAACTCAAGAATAGAAACTGCTAGTGCATCACTCACTGGGCAAGACTACCTGTGTGGTGGGGTCCAGACTTTGCAGTCAGATGAGAAGTAGCAGGTATGGCCAGATGAACATCACAGAGACATTTGTTTTATCCTAGGTGTTTCTGCAAACATTGGAGGGTTTTCACAAAGAAGGGAAGTTACCTTAACTAATGTTTAAATACAATTATTCTGTTACTAAGATTGGAATGACATCCAATAAAGGAGCAATGGAGACAACCTGGACAGGAGGTGACAGTGGGTAATATCAGCTGAAGACAGTAGTAGTGGCATAACATAGGGAAACCATGGAGGTATTTTGAGACCATCCAGATTTGTTAGTTGATGTAAATGAGAGAGGTTTAGAGAGAAAGGGAAAGTTGAGAAATGATTTGAAAGGGTTGGGCCTAAATTTGCAAAGGTGGGGATGATATTGACTGAGAAGTGCAAGTGTAGGGTCATTGTTTTTCTTGGGAGAAGGGAAGTTAATACCAAGCATTCAGTTCAAGATAGATTATTATTATTATTATTTCTTTTGTTTTGTTTCTCGAGGTAGGGTCTCACTATAGTTCAGGCTGACCTGGAATTCACTATGTCGTCTCAGGGTGGCCTTGAACTCATGGCAATCCTCCTACCTCTGCCTCCCAAGTGCTGGGATTAAAGGCGTGCGCCACCACGCCCGGCAAGATAGGTTACTTTAAAAAGACTGCAATAACATTATAACAGTCATCCCATAACTCCTCCAAAGAACAACAAAATGACTTACTTGTGTTTTGGGAGTGTTGATTACTAAGGGCCCTTCATAGAATGCACAGGGCTGGGCAGTAGAACTAGGTAGAGGGGAGGAAGAGAAGGCAGAGCCTACTGACCCTGTGGTTAAGTCTTAGTTTTAGCTTTGTTGAGTGGCTTCAGCTGTCAGTCCATTTGCAGAGCATTTCATCTGAAGAAAGGTGCCTTGCCCAAGGTCAAACGGCATTTTATTTATGGGCTGAAGAAATGGCTTAGCACTTAAGGCCCTTGCCTGCAAATCCATGTGAGCCAGATGCACAAGGTGGCACATTTACAGAGGCCATAAACCCTGGTGCACCCATTCTTTCTCTTTCTCTCTCTGCCTCTTTCTTTCTCTCTCTCAAAATAAATAAAAATAAAACTTTAAAAAAATTATTTATGCAAACACATCTCCTTGTCTCAACCTTGCAACTCTGAAAAGCCATTATGGCTCTAGATTTTCCATGAGGTAAGATGAAGGCTTAGCTGACACTGAACCTCAGCTTCCCCCTATTGTGACTGGTATATTTAATTAAATTAGGAAAATAAGACTTTAAAGATATTTTAAAGTCAATTATTTTCTTCATCAGATACAAAATTGCTTGCAAGTCACTTTTTTCCATGTGTCTGTATAAATAGAGTATATGTATATATGTGTGTTCATATATACATGGGTATACATGTATGTGCAGGTGCATGTACCCGTGCATGTGGAGGAAGGAAATGGTTTAGGTTGGACCTTGGAGTGCTACTTTTTAATTACCGAAGCAAAACATTAAAAAAGCAGGTGAGGCCTGGAGAGATTGCTTGCTTGCAATGCCTCATGGCCTGGGTTTGATTCCCCAGTCCCATTTAAAGCCAAAATACACAAAGTGGCACATGTGTCTGGAGTTTGTTTGTAATTGGCAGGAGGCCCTGGTGACCCATTCTCTCTCTCTCTTTCTTTCTCTTGCTCTGTTTGTGAATATAAATAATAAATAAATAAATAAAATTAAGAATGCAGGTGAAGAGATCAGTAAATGTAGTGATATAAAGCTAGAAAGTCTTCATTCAAGTGTTTGATGAAAAGATGGAGCAGGAGAGGATAAAATATTCTCTTCCTTCATCACTGAGTCTGTGCTTAATGATTGAAGAAAGCACTATTATGTGATACGTCAGTAATAATCTTTGGAGGACAAGGAAAGATGAGGATCATGTGTGTGAGGCCAGTTAAGTGCTACATAGTGAGACAGAGGGAGAGAAAAAAAGAGGGCTAGGGGAGGAGAAGGAGAAAGAAAGTGAGGAAGGAAGGAAGGGAGGGAGGGAGGGAGAAAGGAAGGAAGGAAAAGGAGGGAGGAAGGGAAGATACTATTTTATTTTCTAATTTTGGACTTAAAACTTAACCTGAGAATATGGCTTTACTTCTACACCATATCAGGTTTTCTAACCTACCTGTACTTTTTGAATAAAAAATAAGACTTGTTTTCAAGGTACCCTACTGGTATTACAGTATACATCAGTAGCAGAAACAAAAGTTTATCCCATTAAAATAAACATTTAAATCACAGGCTATATCTCTTGTGGGGCGAAAACTTTATCATGTTAATTTTTTTCCTTCAAGGAGGAGCAAGAGAAAAAATATTTAGGAAATGACTTAGATGTACCAGCCTTAAGATTTTCCTCAGCTAACATCCCTGACACTTCTCTGACTTCATGTTTCTGTGCATATTGCTGTCTGCAGAAAATTTACATGTGCTATTTATAAAGTTATTCTTTGACACATATATAAATGAAAATACAGAAAAATAAGTCTTCCTCATAGTTCACAGCTTTATATGCCTGGAGGTGAAAAACTATCCCTATAAATCTCATTTTATCAAGGGGTTAAGTTTTTCAAAACTTGTGTATCAGATCACCTGCCTTAAGAAAAATAATTCAATATAAAGTGGTTGAATTTTTGTAAGAAGCAGATGATGAGTATAAGAGTCTCTTTTCTCCCTCCTTCCTTTCTCTCATCTTTGTCATCTATCTATTTATCATCCATCTATCATCTACCTACATCTGTCATCTATCAACTGATCTATCTTCTTCATCTATAATCTATCAATATCTCTTTATCATCTAGCTATCATCTATCTACCATCTCCACTCATCCCTCATGCAAACTATGACTTATGTTTGAACTAGCTAAGCAGTATCAGATGCTACCTCATTTATACTATGTCATTATTCTTCTGAGATGACCCTAATGATGAAAGCACCATCTGAAATTTAATGCAAAGAAAGATGAACAAATGAACACATGAAGTGAAAATAAAAAGAAAATTTAGTGAGATTCTCTTCTTCAAACCTATAGAAAGCAGGGTAGCCTATTATATGGAATAAGTCACACATTACATTATTAATAGGGAAGTTGCATCTTTTAGCACAATTTGCAGATCTCATCAGTAAACTGACATATGAAGGAACCTGAATGTTCAAGGAAATCTTTTTATTTAATTTTTATTTAGTTATTAGAGAGAGAGAGAAAGAGAGGGGCAGAGAGAGGGAGAGAGAATGGGCATGCCAGGGCCTTCAGCCACTGCAAACAAACTCCAGACTCTTGTGCCACCTTGGTATCTGGCTTATGTGGGTCCTGGGGAATTGAACCTGGGTCCTTTGGCTTTGCAAGCAAGCACCTTAACTGCTAATCCATCTCTCCAGCCCCCAAAACTCTTTTGATTACAGAAGAGCAAAGCAAATTTACAAAGATAAAAAGCATGCCAAGTGATCCCCACGCAATAACTGACACTGTAAAGTCTGTGATATGAGGTCCATAACTGACATACACTCAGCTCACACCAGCTGTACACATTCATAAATAATAAACTCCTGTGTCATCTTCAGGGCAAAAGTGCATCCTATTTTATAAGAAATGTTCATTAAATAAGAAAGGGGGAAGAAAGGATTAGAGAGAAACCCTGAAACTTCTAGAACATTTCAAGATGTCAGAAAAACAAATTAGTGCCTCTGACAGGGCCTATGGCCATGGAAAAACAGTTTATAAGACAGCTCACATTTAATTCAGCTGTTCTGTAAAAATGTGAAATTTGGGCTGGAGAGATGGCTCAGCAGTTAAGCACTTGCCTGTGAAGTCTAAGGACCCCAGTTCAAGGCTCGATTCCCCAGGATCTACGTTAGTCAGATGTACAAGGGGGCACATGTGTCTGGAGTTCATTTGCAGTGGCTGGAGGCCCTGGCACACCCATTCTCTCTCTCTCTCTTTCTCTCTCTCTCTCTCTCTCTCTGCCTCTCTCTCTGCCTTTCTCTGCCTCTTTCTCTCTGTGTCACTCTCAAATAAATAAATAAATAAAAATAAACAACAACAAAACCATGAAATTTCACACTAAGATCAAGAGAGTGGGAATTTTTTCTTCAAGACTAAAAATAATAATTCCTTCATGCACATAGGTTAAATTGCACAAATCTATTAAAATTTATTATTAAAAGCATGAGGAGAAAATATATAATTCAAACTTACAAGATATCTTCTCATACTAAGATCCAAGAAATACATGGGTCTACAGCCCTTCTCAGGTTGTGACATGTACTCTTGTCTGTTTCTCATTGGTTCTATTTTTCCCCTGCTCTTGTCTCTGAGCTTTTTACCTGCTACTGCAGTGTTCTGTAAGACCCCCAGAGAGGGAAAAGAGATCAAGCCAATAGTCAATCCATGTTTGTAAGGTTTGGGAATTACCAAGACCACACAAACCACTCTGAGGCAAAGATGAAAGATTTATTCAGGGAAAAGCACAGGCTGCCAGGGCTGACTCACAAGAGGGGAGCACAGGCAACCTGAGTTTTCAGGTAGTGGGCTTCATAGACATTTTTCAGTTGGAGGAAGGTGAGGAAGGAAAAAAGAACTCGTTTGTTGGGTTAAAAAGAAAAGTTCCTTTAGGGGAGATCATTACATTAAACATTTAAAATAGCTAAGCTGTGAGACCAGAACAGAACCTGGGCATTTTTAGGCAAGGAGGGGATAATGACCTGGTGGTTTCTTAAAGAAGGTGGATAATCTACTTTCCTATGCCTCCCTCACCAGTCTGCTGTCCATGGTGACTCTATCTTGGGAGCCTGGCCCGACCTAACAGTTTTCTTATGGTGGAACTGGAATTTCAAAGCAGGAGCTATGTTATTTTTCCAGAATCAAATGAATATTATCTGTGTAATATCTAGCTATATTCCTGTAATGCATTATGAATTGAACACAAAATGATAAAGTCAAGGCTAATCAAACAAATCTTAGGAAAATAAGATTTTCACTATTGCTAGTGAAGGAGTATAGGAAAAGTAATAAATCTGCTTGGGTCTGAGACTGGGAAGCTCTTCCCTGAACTCAGAGCCAGCTTCTTATTATTATTCTTTATTTCTTTATTTTATTTTATTTTTTTTTACACAGCACATGACAGTTTGACAATTGAAATCAAAACAAGAGAGAACAGAACAGAGAACTGAGCTTCTTAGCATGTTAAACCTGGAGGCATTTGGTTAAGAGAGGTAGAGGAATGGTTAATCTCTTACAATTAATAAATTGTTAAGCAAGATTTGGAGCTTTTTCCAGGTTTAAGTATGGTTCTGAATTAACAACATGAGCTTAGAGCATATGTCTGATGTCTATGTAGAGCTGGCATCCAAGATGGAGCTGTTTGGAGCTGGCACAGACATAGTAGGAGACACAGTTTTAAATTTAGAAACAAAGTTGTAATTCTCTGAAAATGTAAATTGGGGGGCTTTTTTTTTTTTTTTTTTGGATGTTTGTTTTTAGGTAGGGACCAAAAACCTAGCAGGTTAAGTTAGTGAGTTAGCATATGAATTGGTGTCTCTGCAGCAGCTATAGCAGACAGGCCATTTTAGCCTGCAGAATGTTATCTGTCAATTAGCAGTTGAAACACAGGAAAACTCCACCCGTTTTGCTCCTTTTCTTGAGGCTTGGCTGAGCAAAGAGAGCAATAAATAAATAATAATTTCATAACATTTCATTCTTATATAGACCTTTAAGTCACCAAATATAATGCAGTATTTTGGGATTCAGGAGGGGGTCTCCCAGAATTTATGAACCCCAAATTCCTGCATCACTAGTACAACCTCAATTCTTCATCCTTAAAACAGCATATTGTGTGAGGGGATGGCCATCCTTTACTTGAAGTCCCCACAATACATTGTCACTCTCTGTAAATCAGCTGAATACGTCACTCAACAAGGTAATGGGGTCCTTGTTCAACATTTAACATGGGTGTTTCCTCTTAAAAAAATATTTTTATTTATTTGAGAGAAAGGGAGAGAAATAAAGAGAGAGTATGGGTTATGTCAGGCCCTCTTGCTCAGGCACTTTGCTTGTAGAGGTGTGGAAGAAACTGGGACTTTTAATTATTTATTTTATTTTTTTAAATTTTATTTATTTACTTGCAAGCAGAGAAAGAGAGAGAGAGAGAGAGGATGAGCACACCAGGGCCTCTAGCCACTGAAAATGAACTCCAGATACATACACCAATTTGTGTATCTAGCTTTACATGAACACTGGGGAGTGGAACCGGGGATGGCAGACTTTGGTAGCAAGTGCCTTTAACTATTTCCCCAGCCCATGGGACTTTTATTTTGAATATGCCATTTTAGAAAGCATTTCAAAGGATTGCTGAAAAAGGTTAGCAGAAAGCTAGCTTTTTTAGGCAGTTTCAGTTAGTGATCGAAGCTCAGAGAGATGACACCCCAAATACCACCACAAAAATGGAACTCATTTGATCGAGACCTATCTACAGTGCACCCTGCTTTCCACAGTCTAGCACACTACTTGTACAGATGGCCCCAAGGGGCTGGCTCTAGGATTCACCCTCCTTCTCTACAAACTAGTTGAGTCTTCCTCTTGCCTATAATGGCTGCTGTCTTCTTCCTGTCATGGACTCAGCTCAGCTGTTTCTCTGCTCAGTTTGCCTACTTTTCTTCTTTTAGGCCACAAGGATACACGAGTCCAGCTTCCCCCTCACCTGAGGGTTGGTGGAGGGAAGGGTAAAACTTTCTTGGTTTGGATGGCTTTTCTGCTTGTCTCTGCTTTATAGTTTGGGGTAAGTTTTCTCTTTGATTACATGCATGATTTTCCTCAGGTTTCTGAATCTACATGTGTTAGGTAAAATGGGCTTCCTCAAAATGGAGTCACCAAAGACATACCAGGGAGTGTACCATTCACATTCTTAAAGGAACCACCCAGCCATTACCCTTTGCCTAACTATGCCCCCAGGTCTAGGTTTACTCCCCCTTATCTCTCAAGAAACCAGGATACTGTTCTGGTATCCCACCCTGACTATCTTAGATCTTCCCTAAAGAAATCTTTCTTTTACTTCCCCCTTATTCACCTTCCCCCAACTGAAGAGCTCTATTAAAGCCTACTATCTGTAATCCCAAATTGACTTCTCAGCTATTAAGAGTCAATCCTGGCAGTTCATGTCCCCCCTCCCCCCAATAAAAACTTCCGCCTTTGCCTCAGAGTGGTCTCCATGGTCCTTGGTCACTTCTGAACCTTACATCTGGTGCTCATGACTCGGAGGTGGCTCCAGTTGCCCTCTTGTGTGGCCAGACCTCCTTTTTCCCTGACAGTACCACTGAGCTGCCATTCGACCCTCTGAAGGCTTTGGATCATCTCTGTCTGATGCAGGCTCTCGCATCCACTGTTCCTCCCTTCTTCATCATCTCCCTTCTTGGTAAGTGTCCCTGTCGGGTTGGCCTGCTCTCGGGGTTCACCCCTCCTCATGAAAGCTATGCCGGCATGCCAGGCTACACCCCTCGGCCGATAGGCTCCAATCCCAGGTCTCCAGAAAGATGAACTCTGGACACCTTGGGTCTCTCGCTCTCTGGTCTACCGTACCCTAAGAGGTGCCTTTTGGTTCGGTTGCACCATCTCAGGACACCCCCTTCCTCCCTCCTCTTCCTTTCTCTCATCTCCGGGTATGCCCAGTTCTCGGCACCCCCTAGTGACCACCAAGGAGAACCAAACACATATGCAAGGGCAAGAAGCTTTATTTCGGGCTTAAGCTGGGACTCCTGATTTCACCAATGCAATGGATCTGTACAAGAGCCTCGAGTGGTGGGAGGGTAGAGTTTTTATAGGGATTTGAACATAGAAGAAGGAGATGGGTACATGATTGGTTGATTTAAACAGTAACTGTACTTGTATTCTTCTGATTGGTTTAGGATACTGGTGTGCAAAGTTGGTGGGCAGGGGCTAGGGGAATTCTAGGCAGGTTAGGTAATCTTCATTATGATTAGCTAAGCCTGCAGCAGTAACATTTGTGTGCTTCTGATTGGCTGGGGCAGAAAGGCAGAAGGGACAAGTCCTGGGCAAGTCTCAGGCATGTCCTGGGCATGTCTAGGGGCTGATTTAAAACTCAGGCCTAGCCAGGGCAGCGCCCTATTGAAGCCTGTCATGGCGTCAGTCCTTCACTTCCACTGCCAGCAGATTTCACCATTGGGAGCACAGGTGCCCTCCTTGCCCACTAACAGGCTAAAAAGCTGACAGTTGTGACCTGTATGGCCCCTGCCCATGTGGGAGGTGCAGGCCCCGTTCACCCTAATGGGCCAGAGGGGCATATTGGTGCTCTGTGTAAACCCAGTTTAAGCTCTGGTTGATTTTTCCCTCATCTTTGTTTTGCTCTTTCTCTGTCTCCTTAAGAACTTAAAGCCTCTATGACTATTGGGTGACATCTTTTCTTTCTCTGCAACTCTGCTTGGCCACATCCATAAACTGGACAATGGGTCCAAATGGCCTGAAAATGATACTTTTGGTTTCCAAATTCTCACTGATTTAAAAAAAAAAAAAAAAAAAAAAAAAAAAAAAAAAAAAAACTACTGCCAATGTACAGACAAATGGTCTGAAATACCCTAGTTTTATTCTGCGTACATGGCCTTCTCTCTGCCCTACCTGCTTTTCTTACCAGGTCCTTCTTGCCCCTCCCCCATACTCATCCTCACCCTCTGCTTTTGACCCTGCCGCCATAGAGGACCTCACCCCAACAGCTCCTCCGGCTCCTCCAGTTCCCTCAGCCTCTCCTGACACCCTGCCTGGCAACAAGGTTTGATTTTAATATCCGGAGTTGTAAATAGAATAGAAATTTAAAATGGAATGCATAACTTAGAATAAATTAATGAATTAATGAATACATGAAGGGAAATGATTGTCTAGAGTCTATATGAAAAGTGCACTTGAAATGAATGTGTGTATGTGAGTATGTATTCACAGCCCTAAGGCAGCAGAATGATTTCTGTTCTAAGCAGTGACATTTCATTGTGGGGATGTTTTCCACCAAGCCCACTGTATGAGATGACATAGCCAATTTTTACTGTTGAGTGTCCCCGAGAAAGAACACTAAAAGTAATTAAGATCATAGAAAAAAAAATACAAGATTCTCCTACTCTTACAGAGTTGTAAAATGGCAGGATCAAAAAGCAGCCTAGTCAGGCATGGTGGTGCACGCCTTTAATCCCAGCACTCCGGAGGCAGAGGAAGGAGGATCACTGTGAGTTCAAGGCCGCCCTGAGACTCCATAGTGAATTCCAGATCAGCCTGGGCCAGAGTGAGACCCTACGTCGAAAAAACCAAAAAAATAAAAATAAAATAAAAAGCAGCCTATAACCCTGAGGGAAGATCAAAACTCTCCCTGGAACTTAGGGGAAAAACAAACCAAAACAAAAAAGGCTATTTCTTAGCTTCCCTGCCTTGCTGAGCCAAAGTACTGCAAGCACAGGAATCTCAGGATCCTGGCCCCAGCATGATGATGAATGAATGCCAAGTCACTATGGGGACTTCTTATAAGAAATTTGTAAGTGTTTTATGGTTTCTTTATTTTTCTATGCTTATATGGAACTACGAACAGACAATAGCCTCAAGATTTAAGTATAAATTTAAAATTACTCGACACTAAATTTGTAAGCAAATTTCTAAAATTTCGAATGTTTAAATTTGCTTTCATATTTTCAAAAATGTGTTTCAGGAAAATTATAAGAAACAAAGTTCCAAAATCTATGTTTATTCTGGGTAGATAGCATAAGTCAAATCTGATCTACTCTTTCTTTAAAAAAGTTATATTAAGAGTGTTATGGTAAGAACAATATAAAAGTTTTTGTTGGTAGTTATAAGATGAACTGACTGAAAAAGATAAACTGGAGAGAGCACTTCAAAATTCACTCCTTAATATTCTCTCCTAAGGTTATTATATCTAAAAACCTGAAAAAAAACAAAACTTTATTTCATGGTGAACAGTAAGAAAAATTCTAAACAAAGTTATGTTGTGATTTGAGATATAATTCAATTCCTCCAACAATCACTCTTAATACTTTAGATTTAACTTATGACATTACTGAACAAGTTTTTATTTCATGGTGAACAGTAAGAAAAATTTTAAACAAAGTTAAGTTGTGATTTAAGATGTAATTCCTCCAACAATTAGTCTTAATACTTTAGATTTAACTTACATCATTACTGAGCAAGTTTACCAAAGTACTACAGACAGAATTATAGAGTTGGTGCTTATTTACAAAGCCAGATGCACATAGTGGCGCATACACTTGGAAATTGCAGTGACAAGTGGCTCTGGCATGCCCATGCCCTCTTTTCCCATGAGACTTGTCTCCTTTTTTTATTAGATCATGGCAGTTTAATCTAGTTCCTCTATTTTTTTGGGTGTGTTAAATATAACTAATTTCAAAAACTGATTTATAGCTTAATGGACATCTTATTTAGTTTTTAAGAGTGGTAAATCTTCTCAGAAATATATTCTGATAAGCCTAAAAAATTTCCTAATTTTTATGTCTTCTCATTTAAGACAAAAAATGTTACTACATAATATAGATTTCTTGTTTATTTTAAATTCTGTCAGCAGATCTTTTGTTCATAGTTTATTCTCTGTAGCCTTATTGTGCCTTAAATATGTAAACTCTACTTTTTGTTAGTATCAGACTTTTCCAGATATCAGAATATTCTAATTTGGTTCATGCAAAGTCCTTGGTGTTTAGCTATCAATAAGCATGCATCATCGTGCCTGGCTAAAACACTGTAATTTTAACATGCTTCTTGTCTTGTTCATGCTGGTTTTGCTAGATGATAATCACTGAGGTTATAATCTAAGTCTTATAAAAAGTGACTTATTGTGATTTTGTTCATAGAAAAGCTGAAAAAGCTCCCCATTTCTTAAAAAGTTCACTGTGTACAAATAATGTCAATGTAGTTTGTCTAAGCCTCATGTAACAGTCATAAATATTTCTTTAGTTAAGCCTTAAAATTGTTCTATGGTAAAAAGTGCTTATTTAAGAACTTACTTTGTGTCTGTCATACTGTCTCTAATGGAACTCAACAATGACCAAGTTTTATTTTATTCTTGAGCTATGTATAATCAGTCTCAGTCAAGGTTTCACTTAGTTAATTGTCTCATTTCTGGTATCATAAGTTCATTGCTTATAGAGATATTGATACTTAAAACATGTTTCCTGCCCTAGAAAAATAATCTTAAATTGCTGTTCTATTTCCAGTTTGGGGGGTAACTGGTACTTACAATGGTATACAGACCAACCAAAGTTGTTTTCAAACACAGATGCTAGGTTTTTATACTGTCTTGTCTTCTTCCTGGCATGCAATTTCTAGATTAAATCAATTGCCTTAAAGTTATTGATAAAATAATTGATAAATATATTGTTTCCTGGGTTACTAAATTGTTCTGCCTATACTTATAATGGGCAGATACTTAAAAGAGAATGTAGCCGGGCGTGGTTGCACATGCCTTTAATCCCAGCACTTGGGAGGCAGAGGTAGGAGGATCACTGTGAGTTCAAGGCCACCCTGAGATTACATAGTGAATTCCTGGTCAGCCTGAATGTGTATGCTTTCTATGTCCCAGATATAGCTTACGCTGTCAGCTGACAACTAAGCTTAAATATTAATCCGAATGATTTTAAACTGTTGTGTCATTCTCTAACTAGATCTGCCTTGCTAACCAGATCTGCTCTGCACCCTTTTTAACTAATCTGTTTTGCTAATCAAATATGTATGTACTGTTTCTCTGAGTGAGTAATAACCATATGCAGAAGCCAAAATCAATTGAAAACATTGGCTTTAAACAGATAACCAATATTTTGGTTCCTGCTCCCGGGTCAAAAGGCCACAGGAGATGATGGGACACTTGAACTTCTAGCCTCTGGTAAGTTACCTGTCTTCTTGATAGGAAAGGATATGGAGACCCAGAAAAGAGTTCCAAGTCAGTGTATCTGTAACAGGAGAGTCACATTGGAGGAAAATCAGTCCTCCAGGCTTCCCAAAAGAGGCAGGGCCACTTGGTCAGCACGGCCTTGACTTATCCTAGCAGATGACAATGTTGAGAGTCATAGAACTCCTCACAGGCCCCTGAAAGTCTCTCCTACAGAGCCATTATTAACCTCCAAAGTATACAGTTAATTCTGGCAGCCTACATGATCTTAATCACCCAGTGAGAAAAATATAACTACAATATAAACAATAATTCGGACTAATAGATTCCCCTGTCTGATGCTGACTTACAATATTAGACTCAAACCTTAACTCATGCTTTCTGCCTCTGCCTGTTCCTGATTAACTTCACCCCTGACCCCAGCTCCTCCCACTTGCTATTCCTCAGAACCGCTCTTTCCTTAGCCTTTACCCTATTTCATCCAGGGCTAAGTACACTGTCACCACAATGGGCATTCTCAAACTTAAACTCTCTTGTGTTCCTACTCTTCCCCTGATCCCAAAATGCCCCTCTGCTCTGCTGGCTTGCCCCAAGCCTTCTATCTCTTGTCTCTGAATGCTCATCCTCCCTTTCTACCTGACCTTTTGACAAGAGTAACAAGCTTCTTTATTCTCCCTTCTGTCTTCTCACGGGGTGCACAGAGCCCATCTCCCTCACCTTCTCTATAACAGTGTCTGCCAGTGACTGCCCAAAATGCCCATATCCAGACAGTTATGGACATCAAACAGGCTCATGGCAAGCTCCAGGAAGATCTGCATGATCTAACCTTCTCCACCATCCCCTGGATATCCATCCTTAATTCTTCTCTCTCCCTCCTAAATCAATTCAAATTTACCAATCACACTGCCTGCTTCCTGTTCACTTCCCTTGAGCACCCCCTCATTACTGCAGTCCCCTTGTTTAATGTCACCTCTGCTTCAGACACTCTCTGCTTCTGGCATCCTCTCTCCAAGCTCCCCATTCCACTCTCTCTTCTGAACCACCTTGATTGCTGGCATAAGGACATCTGTCAATACTGGTCAGGAGCTTTCAGGAATAACTCTATTGTTAAAAACCACACCTTACCTAAGAAAATTTATTTTTGGTGTCACTCCATGCTGTATACTTGCATCTCTCCAAGAACACACTTAGGCTTCTGCACCCCAGTCACTTTGGTACCCAGCCTCACCATGTACACAGAGGGAGAGCTGGCAGTCCTTCTTCCTAAGTGGGCTCATCATTACAAAAGAGCTGTCCACCAGCCTGTGATGGTAGGGGTAAGCCTGGCAGCCTCTATAGCTGCCACAGGACTGGCTGCAGGAGGCCTGAGACACAGCCTAATCTCCTATGAAAGGCTTTCTACAGAGCCAAACATTTGCAATCTGGGATCCACTGAGGCCCTGCAGCTGCTACATGAGCAACTTACCACTGTGGCCTCAGTCATGCTACAGAACCGCTGAGCCCTAGACCTCTTGACAGCGGACAAAGGAGGGACCTGCCTTTTTCTGAATGAAGAATGCTGTATCTAGACTATCTTGCTACTTGCTCTGGCTCCCTCGTTGTGAGATGCATCCAAAATCAGGTGGACAAATTCACCCACCAAAAATTCAACCAATTTTTACTGACCTGTCCCTCCTCTATCTCCTATCAGCCTTTAGCCACAGAGGAACCATCTCCTTATCACCTGCCCTGAAAGGACACTCATTGACTACATTATCCAGCCTCCCCCATAAGAGCTTGTTGCACCCTACAGTCAGCGTGAAGACACTACAGAGGAAAAACCACATTTTGTCATTAACAAAAGGCTGGAATGTTAGGTCAAGATGGGCTTCCCCAAAATGGAGTCACCAAGGACATACCACAGAGTGTATCATTCCCTTTCTTCAAGGAACCACCCAGCCATTATCCCTTCCTTGCCTAACAATGCCTCCAGGTCTAGGTTTCCTTCCCCTTATCTCTCTCTGGATACCAGGTTACTGGTCTGGTATCAACCCTGGCTATCTTAGATCTCTCCTGAAGAAACTTTTCTTTTACTTCCCCCTCCTTCACCTTTCCCCAACTGAGCTCTAAGGAAGCCCACTATCTGTAATCCCAAATTGACTTCTCAGCACTTGAGAGTTAATCCTGGCTGCTCATGCACCCCCCCTCCCCCACCGCCAACAAAAACTTCCATCTTTGCCTCAGAATGGTCTCCCTGGTCTTTGTTCACTCCTGAACCTTACTTACATCATGTGCATATTTTTTTTTACACTCCAGATCTACCACATGGGTGTTCTCACTAACTCTAGGCTTGCTACCTGCATAATTTCTTTAAACTTTGGGTATCCATGAAGTCTACATGCTTGCAGCTTTACCCTAATCTCACTTTACAAGCCTCAGTTTCTCTTAAGTCCACATGCTTGCATCTCTACTCCAGTTTTCCCCCCCAAAAAAACTCAATTTGTATTAAACGAACCTTATAAACTGCACTGTTTCCACATGACAGCATGTTTCCTAAACCCCACAATTTGTGATTTCTCCCACTCAGAATCTAGACATGGAGTAAGGGCAGGTAGAGTTAACTGTTTTGATTATCTAACCTCATAGATCTATGATTTCCTAAATCTTTTTCTTGATCTTACTTTCACTGGAAATAATAATAATAATAAACATTCAGGGGCTGGAGAGGTGGCTCAGAGGCTTAAGGCTCTTGCTTGCAAAGCCTAATGGCTTGGATTGATTCCCCACAGCCCACCTAAAGCCAGATGTACAAAGGAGTGGATGCATCTGGACTTGGTTTGCAGTAGCAAGTAGCTGTGGTGTGCCCATTCTCTCTATTCTCTCTTTCTGTTTGTAAATAAATAAAAATATGTTTAACATCCCTAGTCATCAGAGAAATGCAAATTAAAACAACTTTGAGGCTCTATCTTACTCTGAGATGGTAATCATCAAAAAATCAAATGACAACAAATGTGGGTGAGACTATTGGAAAAGTGGATCCCTTATTCATCACTGGTAGGATTGCAAACTGATAAAACCACTATGGAATGTAGTATGGAGATTCTTGAAAAAGATGAAAATCTGAGCCACCCATTCCACTCCTTGGTATCTACACGAAAGACTCCACTGTCTATTTCAGAAATACTTGTTCAACCATGTTTATCACTCTTCTCTTCATGCCCATCACCTGATGAGTAGATAAGATATGGTTCATTTACAAAACAATTCTACTCAGCAGTAAGAAAAAATGAAATTTGCAGAAAAATGGATAGTCTTGGAAAATATCATCCTAAGTGAGGTCACACAGACTAAGGAAGACAAACATAGCATGTTTTCTCTCATATGTGTCTCCTAAATTGGCCAATCGAATAGGAGTGTAAAAGGCAATGGGCATTAGGATTGTGGGTGTGTAACTAGAATGAGACCAGAAAAGGAGGAACCAGGGAGAGGGGACAGTAGAGGGACAGAATATTGGGGTGGGATGGTGGGGGAGGAATCAAGGAAAGGGATGTTGGCCATAGTAGTACATGCCTTTAATCCTAACACTCAGGATACAGAGGTAGGATGATCTCTCTGAGTTTGAGGCTACCCTGAGATTACAGAGTGAGTTCCAGGTCATCCTGGACTAAGTTAAGACCCTATCTCAAAAAAACAAAAAACAAAAAACAAAACAAAACAAAAAACCCAAAGACTAAAGCAGTCAGCACAATAGGAACCTCCCTTCTGGAAGCCAGCATATAAGACAGAATTCCCAGTTAAGTGTTATGGATGGAAATGCCCAGTAGAAGGTGAAGAAACTTTAATCCTTAAAACATGGGCTCCGGTTTGTGGATCCTTAGGCCAGATCTGGGTTAACTCCTACAGTGAGCAACTGCCAAAGGGATACCCAAGAGATCCCCAAATAATGCAAGTCTTTGTGGGCCAAGCACTTGGTTACCCAACAGAGCTAAAAGGTAAGACCCTATTGCTGAGGAAACCACAGGTTGTCAACTCAGAAAGCTTAGAGACAACATGGAAAATGAGAGGAAAGCCAGCCCTTGCCTGGCAAACCCTCATGACATTGGAAAGTGCTATGGGACCTACTGGGTTACCAACAACATGAAGAAGCAGGTGACCCTGCAAGACATACAGTCCACCAGCTGTACAGGAACTACACACTTGTGCAATAGTGGCACCCAGCCTTTATGGGTAACCAACTGCCCTCTGATTGGACATGAGGTCTTCTCAGTGGGAGAGAACTCATTACTGGTATGGGGAACCAAGTCAGCACCCCATGGTCAGGAAAATCACAATATCCAGAGAAACCCCCCCAGTGTTTCCTATACAAGTTGAGTGGGCAGCCTCATAAAAATGTCTCTACATTCCGAGGCATATCCCCATTAATCAAAACTGCTCTCATCCTTGGTTGGAGAATCTGTTTTATTTATAGATGGAAGAGAATACTGGGAAGGTTCAAAATCCATCAACACACAAAAAGGCAGCCAAACACTTTCAAAGAGATGTGCCACCTCTACCATATGTACTAGGGTCCAGAGGAAATTGTGGAGGAATCACCAACAGGAGTATTGCTCCCCATGCTAGCCAGACATCCATGCTAGCCAGATATCCACATCCAAGAAAATAGCAAAAAAAAAAAAAAAAACACTGTGGTGAACCAAAAGAGATATTAACAGAGGCTACAGATAAGTCAACGCTGATAACACACAGGCTAAGGCTCAGCAACTATTGCAGGTAAATTTTAAGAGCCAAAAGGCAGGTAGAAACACCCTGAGATACAGCTCCTCTGCCAGAGACAGAGGTGCTAATTACCCCACAATGAACACCAATAACCTTATTGAAGAGGTCTCACAGGGAAATGGGAACCAGGAGAAGGGACATATTACAACTTATTGTTAAAAATTAATTAACAGAAATTATTAAAAATTTAAAAAATAATAAAATGTTAAATTAATCAAAAAAAGTTGCTTCCCTACATCACCAGAGTTTGAGTAAGGACTCTTAGCTACTAAAGATTAACAGGGGATTGTATAGTGTCTCTGATTATCCCCAGACTAATTTCTGGCCATTGTTCCTGTAGGGCTGACTTCACCACTGACCTACTGTGAGCAAAAATGTCTCATTTTTATTAACATAACATCTTACTGTTACCTTATTTTTAGTTTCCATTATTATTCTCTCTTCTTGTTCTTTTAAGAGAGAGTTTTTTTAGCCCAGCCAGGCCTCAAACTATTAGCTGAGGATGATCTTGTGCTCAGAGTCCTCCTTGTCTCAACTTCCAGAGTTCAAGTATCACAGGTATGTAGCACCACACCCAGGTTATATGGTACTGGGGACTGAAAACAGTGCTTTATTCATGATAGGGAAGCACTCTAACAACTAAGACACAGCCTTGTTTTCCTCTCAACTTAAAACTGGTTTTGTTGCTAGGGGTTTGGACCTGGGTGTATGAGTTCTCCATTTGGTTTTCTATTTCCTTCTCATATGCCTCTGCTACTGGCATACAGAGAGTTGTAAGGGAGTAACTTCTGCAAACACAAGACTAATGTAATGAAAACATACACCCTTACTCCAGTAGGTAAAAGTTGTAATGGTTTTCAACAGTTCAAACTAAAGTAATGTAGTGTGTAGGGTCCTGATTTAGGAATAAAGAAAAAGCAAAACTGGGCTCGGAAACTTTTTTTGCATCTATGCCTCGGTTCCTTTATTTTCCAGATATAAAATATAAGATCTAAAATCTGCCTGTTTTTTTACTCAAGGTGAAGACCAAGTGAAATGATGTTGATGATGATATGTGTATAATGTGTATAATATATATGTAACTTTTACTAATGTTAAGGTAGCCAACTTTAGTAATTTCTCATAAATTGTAAGTAACAATTTGTAATTAAAATTAAATGATATGGCACATTATGATAAAGACACTAAATATTGTCAATGAAGAAAATTTATTGAAAACTTCTATCACAGGGCTGAAGAATTGGATCAGAGGTTAAGGCACTTGCCTGCAAAGCCTAAGGACCCAGGTTTAATTTCCATGAACCACATAAGCCAGATGCACAAAGTGGTGCATGCATCTGGAGTTTGTTTGCAGTGGATAGAGGCCCTGGAGCACCCTTTCTCTCTCTCCCAAATAAGTAAATATAAAAAAAAAATTAAAAACCTATCACATTCTACTTTATTGACTGCTTTTTCTATCTATGCTTTTGTCTGTTTCCAATTGGAAATTCTCCTAGATAAGTGAAACGTCATCACTCTGAAGGGAAGTAAAGACGAGGAAACAAACACCACAGCAGTGGGGATGATCTGATGGTTATATAGTATTAGAGATGGATTCTATATACTCAAAAAGTAAAAATGTAGAATAAAAGACTCAAACACTCCTTGACTTTATGTTAAATGTTACACTAAGTTTTAACTATCATTATTTGAACAGCATGATGGTCTAGGATAATTTTATATAAAAATAAGCTTATGTAAATGGTGATGGATGTGTCAAATGGGTGAAAAAAAGACTTGAGTATGGGGCAGACTGGAAGGAAATGATGAGGGAACATATTTAGAATTGGCCCACAGTTCTGTTTATTAGCATTGCTCATCTTCTGTGTGCATGCGTGCGTGCGTGCGTGTGTGTGTGTGTGTGTGTGTGTGTGATTTGGATAAAACATTCAAAAATACAAAGAAGGAGGAAGGTGTTAGGGGCTAACACACTTTTTTGACTTAACATTTGAAGAATTTAGCTTGCTATCTGTGATGTGCTTGCTTGCAAGTGTAAAGGTCAACTTGGGAGGACGCACTGGCAGGTTTCCCTGCTGATTTCTGTGGCACAGATGTTCAAACTGTGACCAGTATCAGCTGAGATATAGAACAGGGTGCACACACTAGCTCTAAGGGTCACATGTTGGTCAGTTATTAATAGCCATGCATTTGAGTAAGATCTGACTGACTGTGGAGGGCATAATATCCTACTTCACGTTAATAAACAGTTGAGAAAACAAAACTCTGCGTTTTCTTCTCTGGAATGCCACCCTGCAGCAGCCTTCAAACAGTATTGATACAAAGAGGAAAACTGCAGCCTACCAAACAGCTTTTAGATAGAATGAAAAGAACATATGGGATAGAGATGATAGGAGTAGAGAAAGAGCGAGATAGAGAGAAAAGGGGAGAAAATGAAACAGATCATTGTATGAAAAACTTTGATCTCAGACAAAACAGATTGAAGAGAATCCCCCATTACCCTATATATTTCCAAGTCTTTCTAAATTGGACAGAGTTAGCTGTCAGTCTGCAGCATGAGAAGATATGGTGAGGACTAAGGGACTGCGCCCTCATATTGCATGTCTTTGGAGGAGTATTTTGAGGAAAGCTTTTCAACTTCTAGGTCACTAGTTTAGATTTTGTCTTAGTGGATCATGAACAAAAGTAATGGTTAATGTTCTCTGAAAGAATTTTGCTGGAGTCATCCTCATTTTTCTCATATAGACATCAACTGCAATTGTGCCCTTTCTTTTGCTTCTACCAGCAGCACAAAGGGTGAATAGAAATGTCATTGCAAGTATTTTTTTTCCAGATTTTGTGTCAAATAAATGTGAGATATGAAAAAGGCCAACTCGTTTTCATCCTGAACATTGGTCAGCATTATTCTTCCATATTAAGGTTTCTAGGTCTTCCTAAGATTGATTGAAATAAAGCCTAGGCCACCTCATGAGCAAAATTATGTCTTATCTCATGGAAACTCCAATTATATAAATGAATATTTTCAAAGAAGATTTAGTTGTAAACAAATGCTATGTTTTTTTCCAGATTACTTTAGCCAGACATAATCATTGCCACCACATGCATATTCAAAATAAATTAAAGCTGCAATAAACACCTCAACTGGTCCATTGTGTTCTGGACAGTGGTGCAGAAATACCAAAGGCTAAACAGTCCTCTTCAGATACCTCACATGCCCACAAATCTCTAGTTGTAAATAGAAATATCAGCAAAACCCACCATTTCCATATAAGTGAATAAACTGAGACATAACCATAGCAAGTTTACCAGTGGCCACAGAATAAAAGGAGGTTTGCTACAGAATCAGAAAGCTTACCACCAGCCTTTGAGTCTAAGTTTATTTCTCTTATTTAACAGTGAAGCAAAAATAAATGCAGCTGGGTAAAGGCAGCTGAGACAAAATAATCGTCACCTGTACACTCTTCAGATATGAGGCACAAAATATTCTAGTGTTAAGCCTCCTGTTCCTTCATTCTTTCTGGTGATCATTGCACCTAATCCCTGCAACCTACAGCAGCTCTTCAGTGTGTAATCAGAATAGATGAGCTATGAAGCTCCTCTCCATATCCCATTTCCTTGCCTTCCTTTCCAGATGGAAATTTCCTCCACTAGAACATGAGCAAACATGTGAGCATCTCTTCCCAGGCACAAGTATAAACAATTCAGTCTTCACATCTGTCCCTTTCATATAATTGTAAATACACACACACACACACACACACACACACACACACACACACACACCCCTAGATATATATACTGGGACACACCTGCAGATTTAATAAAACAGCACCAATCCTCATGGCTTCACTGATTTCAAGGCTGTACATCATCTGAGGGAATCGGGGAGGGCTTTGGTTGTTGGGAGGAAGCACTTCAATGTACACGGTGCAGATGGAGTGCCTGCACAAAAAGAGAAGTAAATGGAAGGTTAGCCATGCACATTACATTTAAAGTTAGAATGCATTCTTTAATTCATTTGCTGGGTTTACAGCTCAAGAAATTTTAGATAACAGCAAAGTATAGAACAGTAAAACTGTTAAAGTTACCAGAAAAAATATGATGCTTTATGAAATTAGCTTAGTAAAAGAAAAGAAATTGCCCCCAGTGTCTTTTTCTCCTACTTAGATTAATAGTGCAAGTTAAAATAAATAGCTGTAAATAAAGCTAGTAAATTGTGTCAATTGCTGACATTATTTCTAATGCTTTTTTATTTTTTTTTTATTTTTTTATTTTTTATTTTTTATTTTTTTTTTTTTTGGTTTTTCGAGGTAGGGTCTCACTGTAGCCCAGGCTGACCTGGAATCTAATGCTTTTTTAAAAAAATAGCAAAAAGCATTCTATAAACATTTGATTACAAGAGCTGTTTTCGGGCCCTCTTCCTATTAAACTAGTAAAGGGAGTCATTGATTAACATATTTAAAATATGTGCTATGTTTTATTAGCTCTTTGCTGACCTCAATAGCTTAATGTAAGAGTAGGTTAAAGTCATATCATAAATGGGCCATGTAAAATAGCAACAACAACAACAAAAAAAACAAGTTAAATTTTTAAATCCTAAGTATAGTATGAAAAGCTAAAATTCATATATGCATAAAGCTTTCCTTGGCAAGGATTTTTTTGCAGATATACAAAGATACTTTTTTTTTGGTTTTTCAAGGTAGGATCCCACTCTAGCTCAGGCTGACCTGGAATTTACTATGTAGTTAGTCTCAGGGTAGCCTTAAACTCACGGCGATCCTCCTACCTCCCTCCTGAGTGATGGGATTAAAGGCGTGCACCACCATGCCCAACCTCAGATATTTCTTTATCTTAATATACATGTAATAGGGCTGGTGAGATGGCTCAGTGGTTAAAGGCACTTGCTTGCAACCCTGCTTGCCCAACTTCAATTCCTCAGTACCCATGCAAAGCCAGATGTACAAAGTGGCACATGTGTTTAGAGTTCATTTGTAGTGTCAAGAGGCCCTAGCATGCCCATTCTTTCATAAATTAAATAAAAGTAAATACATATAATATTTTATAGAAACCTATATTCATTATATTAAATGTGGTCTTTAAACATTATAGTCATAGAATCATGAGTTTTAGTTTAAAGCACAACAGTTATAATTCTTATTTGAGAGCTAGAATTTCAAAATGCTATATAAAACTCTTTATTGATATTTCAACTGTATGTTCCTAGTATTAACTAAACCATGATACTTCATTTTTCAAGAGGTTTTGCGTAAAATACCAATCTTGAGCACTGAAACATTATTTACAGTGCTTATAATATGCATGAATGGAAGCTATCCCTGAGCACAACCTTAGCAGACATTCATTTGGAATACAAAGCATCTCTGATGAGTCACTTTAAGAAATTTCATACTTGCATTTATCGCAATATTGTTCCAAAGTAAACTCATTTGGTATAAAATCTTTCAAACTTAATCTAAAAGTCAGTGTCAGAATTCATTATAACCTCTGATTTGACACTACATAAAATTAATAATAAAATGAATCAAGTTTTACTTATTTCATGTATTGATATATATTCAGATGTATAGGTGAAATAATTAGAATTAATAATGAAAATTTAGATCTTTTGAGTAAAATGTTTAAAATGAGTTAAAATAAATGATGAAATGCTGCTTATAAACCTATAGATATCCATATGAAAACAAATAACAGAAAGTTACACAATTTAATGCATATCAGTGTCCCACTGCTCATGTGGTGAGAACAAAGTAACTGGTCACTTTCAGGTGGTTTTAACCTTCTCCAACATGTCACCAAAAAACTGCTGGTCTAAGAACTACCTCTTTCATCTGCTCTGCCTCTTTTACTCCTCTGCTCCTTCCTACAACCATTCACATAGTGGAATTGCTAATTATACTTTCATCCTATTTGGATTTGTGCTGCAGAGTCATTTGAATAGGATCATATTTCAAGGTCTTGCATTTTTCATCTTCTATCTTGGCACTTCTCTGTAATGTATTTAACTAAGCACTATCCTTCTTGAGGGTTATTAACTTTTAAATGATATCTCCTTTTTATCCTTGATGTCAGCATAGTGTCAGAATGAGCTTCATGAGATTGAATACCAGTAGTATTAACAATAAAATGATGACTTAATGCTGCAATAAATAGTAGTAATTCAACAGCAGAGTTTGAGTTTACACACATAATAAAACAAGACAGTCACTTGGTAAATAATATCATTTTATGTGAGTAGTTCATATTTATACTTTATAGCCCGTCCTAAATGCATAAAAAACCTGAGCATATATCTAACCACATTTTATTTCTGTAATATAGTTGGTATGATGCAAATAAATTTTATTTTCTAATAATGAAAAGCAGAAGGCCTTATGTTTTCTCATACGTAATAAAGGTCAAAGTCAAACAAAGGAGGTAACATGTTTCTCAGATAATCTTGTGATTTAAATAGATGCTTGGAATCACCTAGTTTGACTTACCAGTCTTATGAAGAACTTAAACATCACAATGATTAAGTGGCTGAGTTATAGTTACAATGACAATTAGCAAGAACAGCTGAACAGGAAAATTCTGAATTCAGAACTTACCACTCCTTTCTCTTAATATCGCATAGTAATATATTTGCGGAATACATTGGAGAATTTTTACTGATTTGATAGGGCTGAATATGAAATACCCTTGATTTGTATCAAAAGATGTTATCTTACACAAATACTTATATTTCAAATCCTGGTCTCATAATATGAAATCCCAACTTTTATTTATATCATGGATGAAACTTTATCTATGACACTTAATGTAAGGACAAAATAAAATGTATGTTTAGCCAGGTGTGGGGGCACATGCCTTTAATCAAGGCATTTGGGAGGCAGAGGTAGGAGGATCACCATGAGTTAGAGGCCACCCTGAGACTACA